>PVIW01006091.1:0-93615 GCA_004026585.1 Noctilio leporinus
TCTGATGACTAGCGATGTTGAGCATTCTTTCATATGCCTCTGGGCCCTTTGTATATCTTCCTCAGTGAGTTGTCTGTTCAGGTCCTTTGCCCATTTTTTAATTGGGCTGTCTGTCTCCCTGGTGTTGAGTTGCATTAGTTCTTTGTATATTTTGGAGATCAGACCCTTGTCTGAGGTATCATTGGCAATTATGTTTTCCTATCTCAATTTTAAAGTAACAAAATAATGGTAAGATACCTTCATCTACTGCTGGTGAAATGTTCACTGGTAGAACTTCTTGGAAAACAGGTTTGAAAATGGGTACCAAATTTGACCCAATCATTCAAATTCTAAGAATTTATCCTCCATAAACAACTATGAATGTCACAACTTTAGCAAAAAGATTATATGCAATGTTGTTTACAGTATCAAAATATTGAAAATACCCTGAAGACAAAACAAGAGATTTTGTAAATTATAGTACACTCATTCCATGGAAAGTATTTCATTAGCTATTAAAATTATGTCTATGATATATTGTTAACCAGGAAAAAGGAAATAAAAAACAGTATGTGATCTGATCATATGTTTGTTTGTTTGTTTGTTTTTTAAAGATTTTATTTCATTATTTTTAGAAAGAGGGGAAGGGAGAGAGGCAGAGAGGGAGAGATACATCAATGTATGGTTGCGTTTCACCTGCCTCCAGCCACAGACCTGACTGGAGACCTGTTTTGCAACCTTGTTGTTATGTGCCCTGGCTGGGGAATCGAACCTGTGACATTTGGGTTCGCAGGCCGGCTCCTTATCCACTGTGCTACCAGCCAGGTCTTGTTTGTTTTTTAACACACTGTTGACCAGCAATCTTATAGCAAAAGCTAATGGCAGTGCAAGCATGAGATAGCTAGTTATCAGTCAACAATGTTTGGGCTTGAAAACACAAGACTTTTTGTGACTGGTCAACAATGTGTTAACGATGTATGTACACATGCATGTATCCATATTATAGATAATAGAACTAGGCTATCTAACACCAGAGCCATTAGCCACGTGTGTATATTAAAGTCAAATTAATGAGAGTTAATGAAAATTAAAGATTCAGTTCCTCAGTTACGCTAGCCATGTTTCAAATGCTCAGCAAACACAGGACAGTGGCCAGTGAACAGCACTGAACATTTCCATAACCATATAAAATGCTATTGAAATTTGCTGATACAGAATACACACCAAGTGAGCTTACAGGTACTTTTGATTTTCTTCTCTTCATTGGTTGATTTTCCCCTTTTTCTGTAATAAATATAAGTGTTTATAATAAAAGGCTATTTTTGTTTCTGTTAAAGATTCAAAGTAAACCAAACAGGAGAGAAGGGATCTGGGGCATCACTTCCTGGGCGCCTGCCAGCTTGGCCCACCACCGCCAATGGAGTGAATCCTCTGATCTCCACGGCCGAGGGGCTGGTTCTGAGAGCCTTGAATGCTGAGCCCACACTTCTGCACCCACTGAGCTGGGGGTGGTGCAGGGGTGGGAGCACCCACAAATCCCCACTGTTCTTACCTGAAGTTCAGCTGGTTTTTCAGGAAGGCTTCTCAGTTTGTTGTATGCCTTTGATGGATTACCAGAGTGATAAAATGACTGTTTCTGTTCACTTTGTCCAGATTTATAGTTGCTTTCTGGGGATAGGGTTTGCAACCTCCTCATTTGGCCACATCACAAGTCTGGCCTCTTAATACAGATTTTTAAATAATAATAATAACCTAGTACTGCAGGAAGCTTGGGTGACAGGCGCTCTTACGCACTAGGTGATAAAATAGATTAATTCATGCTTTCTGGAGGACAACGTGGAAATATATATATATATATATATATATATATATATATCTAGAGTCTTAAAAATGTTATCGCACTTTACTCAGTTGTGTCACTTCTAGAAAGTCTATTCTAAGGAAATAATCATGGATGTGCTCCAGAGATTTAGCTACAAGAATATACATGAAGGAGTTGTTTATGAGAGTAAACAGCTGCATTCAAGCTAAAATGACAAGATATAATGTGATGAAATAGTATACCCACCATTCAAGATAATGTTGTGCAGGAATATTTAATGACATGGGAAATGTTGATAAAGGTTAAATTTTAAAGTTTTACTACAGTACAAAAACGAGGCATTTCACTTTTGTAAAACACACTATACACTCACACGTATCTGTGTTTAGAAGAAATGAGACTAATTAAAATGTAAACAGTGACTATCTCTGTAAGAAGAAAATATCTGATTGGGGAGATATAATCTATTATTTTCCACATTTGCTATAATGAACATGTATCATTGTGGTAATTAGAAAAAATAAAAGCTGTTGTTTTTAAAGGATGAAATCATATGATTTAAGACAGGAAGTCTTTGTACTTAAAACTTGAAATAAAATTACACTGCAGTTGAGTAGTTTTACATTTTTCTCTGGGCTTCCTGGCTGCCAGGGCACAAAGAAAAATATCAAGAAGTACATAGGTCTCTCAAGAGATCAATGGCCATGCTGGCACTAGATTTGAAGAGAAAAGTGTGAAGTCATTTCTCAGTAATGCTAATACCTGCCCTGTAGTGTGGCACAGCCCTCATCTTTGTTCCAACTAAACTTCGCTAATGGACAAATCACACACACACAGGATGCCAATTTTTTTCATAAAGCACTTCCACCCCTATTTTTTACCATTGCAAAATCATCCCAAAGTAAATGAGATGTTTTCAGTAAGACACCAATGATGCTTTCATACAATAGTTTGATGGTGTCCCTGGCTCACTGTGACAAGAACACTCAGAAGAGTATCCATAGATAAAGTGGATCATGTTTCTTAATAATGTCTGTTTCTTAATAACACATCTGACAGGAGCCCTCTGAGGTTAGAAAGTGGAAAAAATCAGGTCAATAGCTATGAACAGTTGCTCTAAAACTTCATGGACATCACAAAGAGGCATAGCCAGGGCCACCAGCCGAGAAATGGTCCCAGCAAGCGGAACCTCTCTATGGCAAGACACAAACCACGTCTGTCCGAGTCAGAGACTCTGAAGCCTCAGATGTGTTGGGGGTAGGGGAGCCATGGGGTGTTGTTGAGCCTATTACCTTCTGCGGATATCTATCTGCTATAGAAACAGTGTGAACTAGGTTTCCCTCTATCTCTGACCTACATTTTCTCTCTGATCCTACGGATCCAAGTCACTCCTAGAGATAGCACAACTTGAAATTTCATAGAACTTCAGAGACCAAATCTTTCCCATCTCCACATACTTTCCACTCCCTCTCTACTGCTGACCTTCAAAGTCAAAATGAGATCTTTCCTGACCACGTGTGTTGTGTGTCCTTTCTTTTCGTCTATGACCTTTAAGAACACATGCCCATTACACAATGCGGTGACATTCATCTTGCACATCATGTGCCCACAAACAGGGTGTAGGCTGTGAAATACTGGGCATCTCACACAGCACCTGCCACAGTGTCTTGTGCGTAAGCACTAAGGTGACAGGTACATCTAGATTACCCTGTGTATCCACTGCCCAAAGCAGATGTAGGGCTCTCAGGCTCTTCTGTGGGGAAGTTATAGAGAAGGTGGTAGTGCAAATGCTAGTTAAAGCAATGGTACCTAAAGGCCAAAGTTTCTTGACTAGGGACACCATTTTCTAAGAAAACAACAAATTAACTTTTGTACTGATCACTAGGAAGAAAAAGAATGAAATATTCTTCTTGGCATCTAGGGTGTTCATAGTCTCTTGGAAAATAAACATGTATATGTGGTTAATTGGGATAACATGTTATTAATATGAAAAATGGGACACAAAAAATTACCCCAAAAAGCTATCAACAACGTTCCTCAGAAGATGGCTCCAAGTTATATCTCACTGAATCTGGGCCAGTGACTAGAAATGATGTCTAATAAAAGGCAGGGAAGCCTTCTTTCTGCTCTGAATGGACCTGCCCACTTGCACAGCCCTGGCCCCTGGACGAGGCCATTCATGCGCAAAGGACTAACGTTCCCCTAGTACATGACACCGGTCAGAGTGGTGAGGGAGCTCAAGAATCCAGCATGACAGCAGGCACAAGACAACTAACTCTAAGGAGCTATCTGGGACCATTTTTGATACTGCAAGTAATAACCCATTGGTGGCTCAGAAAATCAATTTAGACATACGGGATTTACAGTTAAGTGCTGTTTCATAAAATGCTTGTTATGGTACGAGTGTACATGTATGTTCACACATGCACATGCACACATGTGCACTGGGTTACACAAATCAATTTCTTTCAAACCATCCTGAATTAGACAAATTATATGGTAGATTATAGAAGGCCATATTTCAATTCCAGAGAAGAAAAACACCTCTGACAAGGTAATCTCACAATGGGGTGTGCTATTTTGAATGACTAGAGTTTCTAGCACCTGAAAGACTGCAAGCAGGCCAAAGCTGTAGCTTTTCACGAGGGTATTCCTGGGAATTCGAGAAAGTTAAATAAGAAGAACTCTGAGTTTCCTCCCTATGCCATGAGACTATCAGCCGATCACATATAATTACCATGAAAAGCACAGCTAGGAGGGAAACTATTTCAGAGTCACAAGGGTGAATCCATACAGCCTGAAATTTTATTTGATGGCTTACGTTGAAATAGCACCCCGTGAAAGGAAAAGTTGTAAGCGATACTTAGATCAGAGGTTCTCAAACTCAGCTGTACATTTGAATCACCTAGGGAGCTTTGAAAAGATACCTAGGCCTGGGTCCCAATGGCTATCAAGTGAAACACTAGAGCCCAAGATTTTTATTCTGTTTAATGTTCCCTAGGTAAGAGTTGAGAATCACTGGTTTGTACAAATAAAACATATAAATAAAATAGTACAAAGTATATAGGGAAAGAAAACAGTACCAGGATTGTAAGAGAACATCATAAAAAGAAAGAGCTAGGGGACATGAAATCAAGGTTTTGAATTCTGCTCAGGGCTGAAAAGCATCACAAATAAAAAGCCAGATGAACTTCAAGTTCATAACTTTCTTGAATTCATTAGACAGCTGAGGTCACAGAAGAGCAAACTAGCCCAAAATCTAAGAAAGCCAGTCACCTGCAGGGAGAGACAAGACATAAGCACTTGTTTACCTGAGGGAAGTGCACCTGGACACTGGCTAACAAGCATCAAGTAACAGATATAATGGAATGCTTCTGGAAGAGTTGAAAAAGCCTTAAAACAGACCACTCAAAAGCACAGTGTAAAAGGAAAACCTAAGGCTGACACAGATACTGATATTGACACTGACACTGAAACAGATACGGAGAAAAGCCACTCAGCAAACCAGCCCCAGCTCTGAACGCCAGATACTGCCACTCCAGAGGAATTTGAAGGCTGCGGTACATTGAGGGTAGCCACAGCAACACAAACTGCAAATCCAGTTCAACTCCTAACCAGATGGACCAACCCCCACACTACAGGCCTAATAAAAATAGAAAGGCTTATCCCTTTCCAGAGATAAAAGCTATTTATCTGCCTCTGATTTTCTACACAAAATGTTCGATTCTCAACAAAACATTACAAGGCATACCAAAAAATCAAGAAAAAACTACACTGCCCAAAGATAGAGCAAGTAACAGAAACCAGACTCAGATATAACTCAGATGTTGAAGCTATCAGACACAAAAATTAAAATAAGCATAATTAATTGTAAAAGACCCTAAAAGAAAAGGTGAACAACATGAAAGTTTAAAAGTATGATTTTAACAGTGAAATAGAAACAATGAGAATAAAATGAAAATGTTTGAAAAGGCTAAACACAGAAATTAAGAATGCTTTCAATGGATATTCCTCAATAGACATAGCCAAGGAAAGAATTAGTGAACTAGAAAATAGGTCAGTAAAATTACCCAAACTAAAACAAGAAGGAATAAAATGATAAAACAAACAAATTTAAAAAGTGCCCAAGAACTGTGGAATAATACCAAAACTTCTAGGTGTAATCAAAATTGCAGGAGAAAAGACAGTGGGACAGAAGAAATACCTGAATAACTGTTGAGAATTTTCCAAAGTAATGACAGATACCAAACCACAGATCCAAGCTCAAGAATACCAAGCAGGTCAAATACCAAGCATGTATGTGTGTGCATGGGCACACACACACAAGCATATAATATTCAAATAGTTAAAATCCAAAGACAAAAAAATATTGAAAGCTCTGAGAAAAAAAAAGAAACATTCAAGCCCTGGCTGGTGGCACAGGGCATAAGGCGCTGGCCTGCGAACCCAAAGGTCTCTGATTCGATTCCCCTTCCCCAACCAGGGCACATAACCAGGTTGCAAGCCACGTTTCCAGCTAGGTCTGTAGCTGGAGGCAGGTGAAAGGCAATCATACATTGTTGTCTCTCTCCCTCTCTGCCTCTCTTCCTTCCCTCTCTTTCCGGAAATAATAAAGAAAATCTTAAAAAAAAAAAAAAAGAAAGAAAAGAAAAGAAAGAAAGAAACATTCAATAGAAAGGAACAAAGATAAGAATTACAGAAGACTTCTTATCAGAATGCAGGCAAATAAGAAGACAATGAAACAACATCTTTAAAGTGCTGGAGAGAAAAGAACTGCCGACTCAGATTTCTATATCCAGTAAAAATATCTTCCAAAATGAAGGATAAATAAGGACTGTCATAGATAAACAAAAACTGAAAGAATTCATTGCCAGGAGATCTACACTATAAGAAATGCCAATGAAGTTATTCAAGCAAAATATAATGCCAGGCAGAAACCTTGGATCTATACAAAGACATGAAGTGCTGGAAATAGAATAAATGAAAGTCAGACAGAAATAACCTCTTTTATTTTTAACTGATATTTTTAAAAGACAGTTGACTGTTTAAATCAAGAGTCGGCAAACCTATGTCCTTCAAGCCAAATCCAGACCAAAGTCTGCTTTAGTATGATCTATGAGCTAAGAATGGCTTTATGTTTTAAAAATGTTTTTAAAAAGAAAAAATACAGGCCCTGGCTGGTGGCACAGTGGATAAAGAGCTGGCCTGTGGACCCAAAGGTCATTGGTTCAAATCCTAGCCAGGGCAACATAACCAGGTTGTAAGCCAGGTCTCCAGCCAGGTCTGTAGCTGGAGGCAGGTGAAAGACAACCATACATTGATGTCTCTCTCCCTCTCCACCTCTCTTCCTTCCCTCCTCTCTAAAAACATTAAATAAAATCTTTTTAAAAATGTTAAAGAAGCATACATAAAAAGTCCATAGTGAAGATAAAAGGGAATCATAAAAATATGCTCAATAAATAGGAAAAAAAAAAAAAAAACAGATGAAACAAACAGAAGACAGCATGACAAAATGAAAGATTTCAATTAAACTATCCCAATATCTTAGTAAGAGTGAATGATCAACACATCAATTAAATACAGATATTGCTGCCCTGGCTGGTAGCACAGTGGATAAGGCACCAGCCTGCGAACCCAAAGGTCGCAGGTTTGATTCCCCTCAGGGCACATAACCAGGTTGCAAACCAGGTCTCCATTCAGGTCTGTGGCTGGAGGCAGGTGAAACGTAGCCATACATTGATGTCTCTCTCCCTCTCTGCCTCTCTCCCTTCCTCTCTTTCTAAAAAATAATAAAATAAAAATTAAAATATAAAAATACAGATATTGTCTGATTGATTAAAATAGTAAAACCCAACTATTTGAGGTCTACAGAAAAAAATACCTTAAAAATACAAGCATAGATAGGTTAACAGAAAAAAAAAACAAATAAAGGTACAGGATGCACCCTGGCTGGTAGTACAGTGGATAAGGTGCTGGCCTGTGAACCCAAAGGTCACTCGTTTGATCCCCAGCCAGGGCACATAACCAGGTTGCAAGCCAGGTCCGTAGCTAGAGGCAGGTGAAAGGCAACCATACATTGATGTCTCTCTCTCCCTCTCTGTCTCTTTCCTTTCCCCTCTCTCTAAAAATAATAAATAAAGTATTTTTTAAATTACCATGGAGCTTTTAAAACATAATAAATAAATAAAGGTACAGGATGCAAACACTAAACAAAAGAAAGCTGGAGTACCTATAATATTAACACTTGAAGTAGACTCCAGAATAAGGAATATTAACAGGGATAAAAAGGATATTATACAATAAGAAAGGGATCAATTCTCCCTTTCTTATAACATAACAACCCTAAATGTACATGTACTTAAGAACAGGTGGTTAAAATATATGAAGCAAAAAGTGATAAAACTGAAGAGATAAACAGGAAAAAAATCTATAATTTTAGCTGGAAACTCTAGCTTTCCTCCCTGCCATTGATAAAAACAAGTTGAAAATAATTAAGGACACAGAAGATCTGAATAATTCTATCCAGCAACTTTACCTAATATTTCTGAAACATTCTACACAATGATAACAGAATACACACTCATCTCAGGACTTTTACCAAGCTAAACCATATTTGGAGCCATAAAATAAATGTGAACAAATTTGAAAGAACAGAAATTAGACAAATTATATTATTGCCAACTGATTTTCAACAAAAGTGCCCAGAAATTCCAACAGGGAAAGCGCAGTCTTTTAAACAAATGGTGCTGGAACAACTGAACTTCCACATGCCAAAAAAAATTTCCTTGACTCATACTTACTCCTTATATAAAAATTAGCCTAAAATGGGCCAGAAACTTAAATATAAAACAAAAAAGTATGAAACTTCTAGAAGAAAATGTAGAAAATTTTCAAGACTTTCAGTGTTGCCAAGAATTCTTAGCCAAACAACAAAAGACTGATCCATAAAAATACTGATCAATTGGTTTATCAATGTTTTAAAAATTCTTCCCTGAGAAAGATACTGTTACAGGAATAAAAATAAATAAATAAATAAGACAGACCAGGAGAAACTACTTGTAAATCACATTTCTGACAAAGAATATATATCCAGATTATGTAAAGAACTCTCAAAACTTGACAAGAAAACAAATAACCCAATAAAAATAAGTAATTAAAATTACCTCCACATAACACTCCCATGTTGTAAATTTTTATTTGAATTTTTCCATTTTTCCAGTCAGTTATGGCCCCAAACTGCTCACCCATTTTCATTTGTACCATATTATTTGACACTGAAATCAGGCTTTTGATACTTTTGATCTCTGTTAACCTTTGATGCATTTTATACTGATCTTCAAAAAAAGAAAACTATTAGTTTTCTTTGAACTCAGGAATGAAATTTCAAATATGTCCTTAATAAAGAGACTACTTCTCTATCAAATAAAATTGGCTCTTTAAACAACAAAAATGTTGCAACTCTGAGTCATCAAACTTATTTTCTCACCTTTTAAATAATGAACCTAAGCATGAATCACATTTTTAATCTCCACCATACTTCCTCCTTCCCCTGCTACCAAAACTGAACAATTCTGAGCAATTCTATGAATGATGAAAGAAGTGACCCTTATTTTCCTTTTGCTCATATGTCTTCACTTATATCTCATCACCTCATACTGAGTTTTGTAAGTCATTGTAAATCATGTTTGGGAACAATGTGAAGTGGAACGAACAAATTCTGCATGAAAGAAATCCTTTAAGATTAAGTTATTCAATATGCAAATATGTAACCCTCTTCTTCAAAGTGAACGTGTGTGGGGGTTTTTTTAGATTTTTCTTTTTGTTTGTTTTTTGCTCAATACCATACCTATTCACTTTATTTTTCTCTGCTGGCGACCACAAAGATAAAAATGTATGCCCTATGTGTTTCTTCTCTTAACCTTTTATTTTTTTCATTATAGTTCTTCTTATTACCCAATATAAGAAACAAAACATTAATAAATGTCTCTTTTCGGTAAATTGTTCAGCTCACGAGAACAGAGACTTTGTCTTTCTTGTGTACACTTTTATCACCAGCACCCAGAACAGAGTCTGATATGTAGTAGATAACCAGTATTTACAGAATGAGTGCCTACGTCTCTAGCCAACGTCTACATCTAGCCAACGTCTCTCTGCCTCATTTCCTCACATTCCAGTGATCCCGGCCAGCCCACAGCAGTACTGCTGATGGAAACAACAAAATATGCTGCCTTCCATTCTTTCCTTTCTGCCAGCATTAGTGACAAGGGCCTTTTGTCAAGTTCTGTGCTAACTAAATATTGAGGATTGGAGGATCATGAGCAGTAGCATCCAAACGTCCACCAGTGCCCACTATATCAAATGGAAACAAAACGCAGCACTCACAATATACTTCAAATGAAAACAGGCTCAGTGCTTTCAAAGTAATAGGCTGGCTGGTTTCCTACTAAACACAACTATCGGCTATTTTCTCACCGGACTTACTGTCCGCAGAATTGTTTTCTAGTCCAGGATCTACCACTAACTGCATCTTCACCAAGTCCCCAGCCGTTAGTTTCAAGACAGGTAACAATACTGAACTGAGGATACCAAGGACAGGGGGAAGGTGAAGCGGAGACACTGGGGAAGGCTGGGCAATGGGAGGCACAGCAGAACCATCTGTGACACTTGTTCAAACTACCCATGGCCCCTCCCTCAAGTCCTCCACCCTAATTCACCACTTGAGAATTACCATCATAGAGTGAGTCTCTGCTGCCATTCTAATGGAAGTAGGAAAAACTTAGGTAAACTTTTCCAGGTTTTGAGTGTAAGTTCTTTGAGGAGTGGGGCCAACATTTATACTTCTTAGTGATACCCAGGATGGTATCTAATGTAAAACACTCCTGTCTCTACCCAGGTCTCCAACCTCAGCTCCTTTTCTTCCCACCAGCCACATCTTACACTTCTATTATGTTGAACTTCTCCTGATGGCCCATATGGGCCATGCCTTTCATCATCTGTCACCACCTGTGGGAGTCACGGGTGACTGCCTACCTAACAGCCCGACAGGCAGTCTCGCTTTCCTCCTTGCTAAGAGAATTTCCATCTTGTTCAGACAGGGAGCATTGATGTGCTCAGGGAAAGGGAGCCCCTGTCCCAGCTCCAGAAGACTGCTTGGCCAAAATATTCATAGCTACCCTCTTCTCCTTTGCCATTGACTGGTTTAGGGTGGGCATGTGATTATTCGGGCCAATGGCACTTGGCCACTGCACATAGAACTTCTAGGAAATTTTGCCCTTTGTTATCTAGAGAAACACAAGAGTAGCAAGCTTTGCCTCTTCCTTTCTGCTTTGGATGTTATCAAATGAAGGCATAATGAAGCTCCGGCCACCCTATTACAGGGTGGAGAAAACCAAGGGAATCTTCAAGGAGCCAACCTAGAGCTGCAACTAGTTTGAACTGCCTACCTCCAAACTTCTTATACAAAATAGTAAAGTAACCTAAATAATGGTACTTAAAGTAGAAAGTGCCCTAAATGATGCACTACCTCATGGCCTGGGAAGTCCCTCCAACTTCTATAGCAGCCTTAATCACCTTCAATTTAAAGGCCTTCACTATATCCCCAGTGAAACAGTCCCAGCTAAACTGTGAGCTCAAACGCAAGCATTTTCACTGTTGGCAGAGACCTTAGCCCATGTTGTGCACTAATTAAATGCTGAATGAATGAACAACAAAACAATGAGTGAAAGCATGAATGTGCAAGATGCCTTCATGCCTTGGATAGGAATATGATGGCTCACAGACAGAATATGACGTCCAGGCTGTGCAGACTCTGCTACAAACTTTTTCAGACAGTGGTGAGCAAAGGCAGAGAGAGTGCAATGGACACGTCCTATTTTTATCTGCCCAGAATGCAGCCTTCCCCTTGGGAGCTGCCCCTCCCCAATCCCTAGCCCTGGGGTGGCACTATCACAGTAGCCAAACAAACCTCCCCTACACACTGGTGGCAGCTGAGGAAAGTACCCACTTCTATGGTGGAAATCCTCTCCCTATGCACTAAGGTGGCTAGGCCCTGCTTTGATCGGATATATCAATAACAATTGCTACAATGACGAAGAAAGTAGAAGAGAGTCTCCCCACCCCACCCTCTCTCTGAAGGAGCAGATAAGCCTGGAGGTGCCAGTGCTTTTTATCACTCCATTGGGAGAACCAGTCAAGCAGAGGGAAGAGCCAAGATACATGAGAAAGGAGGAGCCCTGCAACCTGACAGGAGCTCCTGGATCTAGCTATGCCTGAAGCTAAAACCCTCAGCCTTTTGCCTTCCTGTGACCCAATCCATTCCTATATTGCACAAGGCAATTTCCATGTGAAGAAAATCTTACCCGAAGAAAAGAATTCTAACAAATGTAATAATGAGAGCAGGCTGCTAACCCCCCTCTATCTGCAGGGTCTGTGCACCGGCTCCTCTCAATCTTGGCCTCTAGAATGATGCCAGGAAGTAAGACAGCCCCAAGGAGGCCTAGCTACAAACAACTCAGAGTAGTAAATTAATTAAATTATTAAAATATTTTAAAATTTCAAAGTCTTCCCCTCAAAAAAAAAAAAACAAAAAAACCCACCACCAGGATCCCTCCCAAAAGAGCCTCCTGGTCTCCCTTCTGTTTAGAAATGTGTGGAGACTTCTGGAAGGTGTAAAGTGTTACATTAACACCTAAAAAAACTGGAGAGATTTAAAAAACAAAAAACAAAAAAAAAACCACTAACCCTGTTTTTTTTTAAAGATTTTATTTATTATTTTCAGAGAGAGGGGAAGGGAGAATCAAAGGGAGACAGACATCAATGTCACCTGCCTCCAGCTACGGACCTGGCTGGAGACCTGGCTGGAGACCTGACTATGTGCTCTGGCTGGGATTCGAACCAGCGACCTTTGGGTTCGCGCACCGGCGCCTTATCCACTGCGCCACCAGCCAGGGCCGGAGAGAACTTTTCACCAAGCACTGTGCTAGGTACTTTATGAACATCATATAACTTAAGACTGTTCCAATGATTACAATGTCCATTTTACCTTTGAGGAAACTGAGGACAGCGAAGTTAAGAAACTTGCTCAAGGTAGCACAGCTAGTAACTAGTTAAATACGATTCTAGGCTTTTTCAAATTTGCCACCCTGATCGCCAGGCCAAGAAAAATGAAGAGCACCCACCACCTCCGCCTCTCAAAACGCCACAGAGCACAAGAGTCCGGCAGCCTTACAACCTAAGGCCCAAGGAGTCGAGCAGCTTCGCACGCTTTGCTTTTCAGAAGTTCCAGGTAGCCCATCTGACCGTCGGTTATTCAACTCCAACACCAACACCAAAAGTAAAGAGCCTAGCAGAGGGGGCAGCAGCACCGGCGCGGGACCCTGGGAAACGCCGCAGACAGAAGCTGGAGCTCCCCGGCTCCGTCGCCGGAACCACCGCACCAGCTCCACGCCTGCCTCAGCCGTCCGGCCCCAGCCTCCCCTCTCCCCACCAGCACCACGTAAATGGTGCTATTGCAGACCCCGCCTTGCGCGCGGCCCCGGCTCCTGCCCGGTCCAGATGTGCGCAGCTGTTCGCCCTAAGCCAGGGACCCGACCCCGACCTCTCTGCTGTCTAGCGGCCCCAGCGCGCCCCGCTCCCCGCGCGCGCCGGACCGGGGAAGCCCGCATTGCCCGCTGCAGCCCTTCGGCCGCGCAGGGCCCCAGCGTGGGTTGCGCGGTCCCCCGGCCAACCACTGTCCCCTGCCCGCTGCGCCCTCCCGGCTCACCTGCGGCGCCCGCGCCACCCGGGCCCTCGGCGCGCTCGCCAGACTCCAGGCCGCCTCTCCAAGCGCGCCCGCAGGGGGCCGGCGTTGGCCGCGGCCGCGCGGGGCGGGGCGGGGCGGGGCGAGTCTCCTCCCAGCCCGGAGCCACCTGGGGTACCCGGAGGGGGCGGAGGCCAGACAGGTGGGCCCCGCCAGCCGGTGAGCAGCCTTTGGCTCCAGCTTCGCTGGGAAACCTCATGGATCCTCCGTAGGGCGGGAGGGAGGCCCTGGCGACCGACCTCCTGTTAAGTGACACCTGGTACCCTTAATGCTTGGGAGATGGAGGGAATCGGGGCTGGGCTGTTCTCACCCAACCTGGTCCACTTTTGAAATGGAACACAGAGGGAGTGAGCTGGACCCAACTGAGCTCAAAGAGGGGAAGGCTCAACTCTTTCTTAGTAGAATAGAGTAACCGAGACCCTCAGGGTGCAAATGATTAAGCCAAGAGCACAAGTTAAGTTAGTTCATAACTGGAAGAACTTAAAAGGTCTTTACCGGTCATTCCACCCTACTCCATTTGCTCGTCACCCACCCCTCAAATGATCCCCCTTTTCTTTTTTTAAATGATGCCATTAGGCCATAAATAAGATCATTTCCGATGGTAATACGCTGCCGAAACCCAGACTGTAAGCCCTAAATTGGGCAGGAACCTCACCAGTCCACTGGGGAATCACAAGAACCTTGAACAAACCCAGGACAGAGCAGGTGTTCAGTTATTAGCCAATGAACAAACTAGATATGACCCAATCTTACACTGGTCATTCACATCGGGTCAGAGTGACTCACTCCCACTTTAGCAGTGACAGCCGGAGTCAAGCTGCCTGGCTCCCAGGCCACCTATCCTCTGTACTTCTTACCTCCCTCCTACTGCCAGCCAAGCAGCTGGTGGGAGGTCCACATTCCCAGGGCAACTCCATACCCTGCCAAGCAAATCTGTAACTTTCAAATATGTCACATACAAGGAAACTGAAATATAATGCAGTCTTACCAGACTTGCACTGTGGAAACACTAGCAACTGACCCAAAACCCCCGCAGCTGGTGGTCTGAAGTATTGGTGGGGCATGTAGCTGGGAAATCTTGATGGGGACAGAACTTCCACAGAAATGAGGCTTGGGTACATTCCTCTGCTGTAATCTCTTATCTGTGGCCTTTCCAGGCCTCTCAGAGGTCAAGTGTGACCCAAGCCACTTGCATTTACTGAGTCCCCAATGGTTTGAAAAACAAGGACAAACCAAAATAGAATACAAAGAGAGTGGTATGTTTTTGTGTGTGTGATCCCTTAAACAAACGAATGGGCTTCACACGCATACACACATAAGGTGATGTATGATGCTGCTCATTTCAAGACTCATTCAAGAAGTTCATTTCAAGAGCAGTACAGGGACTGCTGTATAAGGTAAAGTTAGGATGGACAACATTCTTTTTCTATTTCAGTACACCTCTGTGACTGCATACATTAAATCCCAGAGACCATAATTGGAGACTGGCCAGGTGAGGTCAGGGTCAAGAGGCTTGCGCCTTCCCTTCCCCCAATAATATGCTCAACATCCTCAGGCCTGGACCCCCTCATTCCCCTTCATAAGTGAGTCCTATGCGGATGGGTCCTTAAGATCTGCCTGGGCACGTCACACTGGCTGAGGCCAACGTGGAAAAAAGTTGCAGTGGATGCCCCACCTGGGTGTGCCCTATTCCAGCTGTCCTCCCCTGGGTGGGGTGGCTGGTGTCCAGGGTGGGGCTGCAGTAGGGCCTGCCCCGTGGGACAGCCACTGGCACCAGCAGGTGGGGCTGATCTTGGGAGCTTCTCTGGGCCTCAACCATGTGAAATGGGCCCAGCCCTGTTGTATGTTGGTTTCAGTCCGTGGAGCATGCGATCCCCTGTGATTTAGGAGCCTCCTGCCACATGTGATCTTGGCTGAGCCATGCTGGTGATACCGCTCAGACCAACTGGCCTGGGAATCATCAGGAAGGCACAAAGTTCTGCCCTAGCATGAACTTGGGCTCTTTCTGTCTTTCTTCTCTCCTCTTCAATTATGCATTTTCCACTGGGAAATGTTTGGGCATAAAAATGGCAAGATCTCTGCTTGAAGGTCTTTGCTTGAAAGGTTACCTGAAATATAAAGGTCTGGTACCATTGTGAGGTTCAGTGAAACAATGCATGGGAGGTGCTTGAACACAGCACCAGCCCAGAGCACCTGCTCAGTCAACAGTGCCCTTGCTGTCACTAATGTGGCTCTGACTGGAAGCACCAAGAGAACCAGCTGATGTCTGATAGACATTAAAGTGCTGAAAATAGGGACAAAACCATTGCTTAACTCTTAGGACTCAAGAATGAATTAATCCTTGCAAATAACTGTCTGACTATGCTCTGCTGGTCTCTAAAAAAATAGTTGAATGACAAGATTTTTGGTTACTTGTCTATCTCTAGTTCTCTAATAATATCATGAAAAAAAAATTATCTAAAGAGGAAATAATCCAAAAAATTCTAAGACTCTGAAAATACTTCTTTTCCTAATTTTTTCTACATTTACTTAGAATTCATTGTGTATATTAATACCATATTTCATTTTCTGAGCATATCTTTTAATGAAGCAACACATATAAAGTTCCTAGGATTATTCCTGGCACATAATAACTACTTGACTAATTGTAACTAATATGAGAGAGGTGTAGGGAAATTACCCTGAATATTAGAGTTAAAAAGAGCTATGAATTCAGGTAGGCATTTCTGATAATTATGTGACTAGGTTGCCCAGAATTTTGAGTTCACTGGTTATGAAATCAGACTACTTGGGCTCAAATTCATCCACCATTTACAAGGTACATTACTATCTCTATGCTCCACTATCTTCCATTATAAAGTGAAAATAAAACTAGCATATCATAGGAAAGCTGAGAGACACAAATAGAATAACCTTCAGTGAGCAAGCTACCTTTTGATGGTCATGGTTCTAAATTCTTAGGTTCCCTTTTTTTGAGAGCTGACTTTAGAGCAGGAATTCTTAATCAAGGGCCAGAGAGACCCTGTGGCTGGATTCCATATTGCACGTATGCACACGTTTTACCTAAAGAGAGCATCTACAGCTGTCCTCCGACTTGCAAAGAGGTTTGGGTTTCAAACATGATTAAAGTTCACCACCTTCCAGACTCGGCCAATGGGTTTTCGAGCTGGAAGACTTAGACCTCATGCAGGTCAGTTTTCCCAGACATCTTTGGGGAAAAAGATCAGCTGGGGGGCTTGCTCCAGGCAGGTAGCTCTGCTCCTGAGACTTCGGAGGTTTTTGCATAAGCACTCCAGGTGCCACTTGCCTCCAGGCAGCCTAGAAACTGATCTCATCCAACCTTCTCAATTCTCAGATAAAGAAACAGGCCGGGGAACTGGTTCACTCGGAAACAGCTTCCAGCCCACACCTCTAAGTGAAGCCCTCATCCCTCCTGAACAAACGGGGAGAAACACTTTTCCCTCCACAACCCCAGTTTACATGAGGAGCCCTCTAAAAATAAAACCAGGCTTTTAAAAGAGGAAAATAAAGTGCGCTGGCACCTGCGTGTTAGCCCTTTAAATCTCAAAGAAGCCTAAACCTTTCTGGCCAGCGCTATACGGACCTGTCACTCCAGCACCCACCCCAGACCCTCGCCACACACCCCCATCTCACTTGGCTATTTGAACAGCTGAGGCTATTCAGCTAACACTTTGAAGTGACATCTTTAAAAAATGTAGAGGTTTTGTTCTACTTCCTAAAGCCACAGGCGAATTAGATACTGAACAGGGGACTTCAGCCTGATGACACTCAGGGTGTGAGGCCCACAGTGGGAAACACTCCTTTCCTGGGAGATGCCAGCAAGAACCTGGGAGAGTTGGGAGCAAGAGCAGGGCAGGCAGAGCCTGCAGCAAGAGCGGTTATCCGAGTTCTGTTTTCAGGGATTCCCAGAAGGTTCAGCTCAAGCGTTATCAGACAAAATCCAGAATCTTCTCTTTCCGACTGGTGAAATTCTCTCCATGCTAACCAACAGCAGCCCCAGTACTACGTGTTTCATTGCTCACCACAGAGTCTTGATATCGCAAAAAGTTGAAATAACCCAAAATATGTTGGGCATACTTCACCCATGCCAGGCCAGCAAGCAAAATGCCGAGGTTTCATTTTCCTGAAAAGAGGACTATAAAAAGGATGCAGGTGGTCCCCTCAGGCCTGCGTTCCATCCTGAAGCTGGGCAGCAAGTCAACTTTTCCAGATGCATCCGTCAGTAGCATTCTTCACACTCTTGAGGGCTGTAGGTCAGTGTGAGTTGCCTTGGGTAATGCCCACTGGTGAAGGGCTTGCCCAGCTTCACTTGGGGTTCATTCTGTGGGGCTGCTTACAAAATCACTGGCTATAAACATATCCAAATAGCTTTGTTGTTGTATTTCTAACCCCAGGAAAGAAGTCCTTGATTCTCCCAAGTTTGCTTCTTACTTTGGGAGGCAACACGAACATACTTACCATCTTTTTAATTTGCTAGATCAAGGTGGAACTGAAATGCCAGTGTGGAAAAAAATATTTTATATAAAGCCCGTGTTTAATTAGCATTAACCCATCAAGCAAAATCTTCCTCAGGGCCTTTGCACTTGCTGCTGCTTCTGCTTAGAACTGTCTCCAGATTTTTGCACGGCTGGTTCCTTCTATCATTCAAAGAGGCCTTTCCCAACCACCAGGGTAAAAGTAAACCCAAGACATTTGCTATCAAAGTGTGCGTCCAGTTTTCTCTTCATAACATTTTAACGTCCTGAGTCATTTTAGAAAGTGGTGTTCACTGGCTTAAAACTTGCTTCTAAGAGAATAAGGGCTTTGTGTTGTTTACCACTTCTCTCCAGCTCTGAAAGCAATGCTGAATATAAAATAGGTGCTCAAATATTTGTAGAAAAAATAAAGAACTGCTAATATTTTGCAGATAGCTTTGAGTTCCTCACATGAAGATTTCAGCTGCAGAGGTTAGTTAGCTTGTTGAGGCTCTACATTAACACAGGGAGGGGTGGGAACTACTGGAACTTCAGTCTATAAACTTCAAATATCCACTTTTGAGCAGCAGGTCCCTGGCACATGGTACACACACAGTAAGTGACTGTGGGAAGCATTTCCACCCAGCTAATAACAATCAGTGCTTCACCAGCTGTCAAGAGATTTCCATTACCATCCTAGTCACTGAGGCTGGCTTCGAGGTTTGCAGGCCTAGGTGAGTACCACAGAGTGAACCCTGACCTGAGCAAGGTGCTGGGCATGGTCTGTCCATATGACATGAGAAGATTCACTTAACATCGCTGGGTAGATCCAGATGATTCCCACTGTCCCTTGTCCCTTTCCTACTCCAAGTATTAATGATATACACTATTTATTCAAGGTCTCCCTAATCTACTGGCTCAATCTAGTAATGTGAGAACCACTTTAAAAGGCATTATATATTTACAACAACTCGTGGAGGAAAATTAAAATGGCAAACATTGAGATGGGCAATCTGAGGGCTGAATATCAATAGAAGGAATCTGAGTTCTAGAGTCAAAACAACCATGTGACCTGGGACAAGTTACCTCTTTAAATTCTGGTATTTCTTCTGGGTTTAAGGTCTGAAAGGAGACAAGTACAAAGCAGACACCATCCTAGCTCGTTTTTTACCGGTGGCCCGCCCACGTACAGAGGGCAGCTCCAGCCTGCATGATTGCCGTGGGACCTGCCTCCAGTGCACGACACGGAGGGCACTTGCAGAAGATCCAGGCTCTTTCTGGCAGAGGGAGCAGACAGCTTGTTTCCAGCTGCTGGCCAGCAGAGCATGCTTTTGTGTACCAGCTGGGCTAAGGGGTACCGCGAGCGCCTCTAATCTCACTATGGGGAACTTGCTCTTACACAGATGTGGCTGGGGGCAGGCTCTGCAGCGACCATGGTTGCTGGGAAACTGAACAGACCTGACTCTCTCAATTTGGTGTCAGGACGTTCAATCCCAGGCACAGGCCCAGAACCCTATTCAGTATAGTTATTGGGAGGGTAGGGCCTGTTCTCTCCTTGTGACATAGCCTAAGAAAGCTTGTCCCCAAGAGGAAAGTGTGGAAAAGTGGGCAAAGAAGAGTTAAGCGATGCTGAGGTTTGACCTCATGGGCAGAAGCAGAGGATTCTGTCTCCTCACTGTTCTTCCTTCTCTCCTACTGCAGTACAGGTGCTCACAGGTGAAGGCACAGCTGGACTCCAGTGCCGAAATGCCTTCTCCCGAGAAGTTTTTGATACCATTCCTTACACTGGAGTAGCACTTTCATAAAATTCTTGCCCACTGTTTCCCATCTGTGCTGTTGCATGACTTGACCAGCATCCTACAGCCAGTCCATGGGAATGACTGTCAAACCCAGGCTCTAATTTCATCATTGTCCCCATTTTGGAATTGTGGTGAAAGAAAAAAAAAAAAAAAGATAAAGAAAGTGGCCACATACTAAACCTGACAAGCTGAGGGGAGGTCTGTGTGGCAGCACCTACAAACTTAAGAGACTGCAAGTAACCACATAGGATGGTGTGAAATTAACCTTCTTAACTAAAAGTGAGTGATAGTGGGGGGTCTGTCCTAGGCCATTATCTTCCTTGCCAAAGGTCAATCTTCTTAGCCCCGGAGCCTCTCTATTATCTTTTGCACCTACAGTAATATACATACCCTTGCAAAGTCAGAGTAACCCCCTTTTCCCAGACCTCTCAGGGCACAACCTCCCACCAGAGCAGGAGACCACAGACCCCTCAACTTGTATCTGGGCCCCCTGCATTCCATGTCTATATACTGTAAATGCTGTTAACCCTCCTGCTGTTGTAAAAGAAGTATGCCTGTACATTTTACTTTTTAGCCAATTTCAGAGATTTCCCTGCTTTGCTTTCTCCCATCTTCCTAATCTATCAGCAGTGGATTTCATATAACCCCCTTATGTCTTTCTCTGTGATTCTGATGTATAAAATAAGTAGTAAAACTGCTATTTTTTCCAGAGCATTTTCTCAATCCATCGAGATTTTGCTTCCTGGCAGTTGTCAGTTTGCCTCAAATAAACTCATGAAACTTCTCTACAGGTTTGGACGTTTCTTGCATCAACAGAAATATAGAATGTTTCCCACTTAATATGGCCTGAAAGCAATAGGCATCGATCTTCGCCTGGGCCGGAGGTGTGTGGGGTGTGCTCTCAGGACACTAGGCAGGGGCAGTGAACATAGGGTCTACAGTGTACCATTCTGAGCACGTTTAAGTTAGGTTCAGCAGGTTAGGTGTGCAAGTGTATATTCAGCTTACAATATTTTCAACTTAGGGTGAGTTTATTGGGACGTAAGCCCCTTGTAATGAAGTGGATCCATCCTCAGCAGCCACCACCAGGTGCCTCAGCACCAGGGGGCATTTCGCTGTTGCCTCAAAGTCTCAGGAGGGGCTTTGCAGGACAGCAAGGATGCCTGGGCTATGAGGGGTTAGGGGTCGGTTCTGTTGGCACTGGTTGAAGAGAGAAGTTAGCATCCTTTGGCCTGGAAAACTGTCATCCATCTGTCTCCTTCCCATTCCTAAAGAATCGATAGCATCCCCAGAAAGGAGAGGTGCAGGTAGTCTGGTAAAGTGGGGGGCTCCTTGGAGAACCCCACTTGCATTGTTTCCACCCCTTTCAGTAGTAGTTGGAGTTGCATATGCAAGTGTGGTATGATTGGCATGTTTACTTGTTCTAAACCCAAAGCACTAAAATCGAGATCCTATTAATCTTCACGACAGGGTGGGAGGTGAGGGAGGGGTGGCCTGTTACCAGCAGGGCTTCCTGGGCAGCCTCCTCAGGGCCTCGCAGACCTGGACACAAGACACCTACCCAGCACCCCCTCCGGTACAGTGGGCTGAGATGGGACAAGAGAACCCTGCTTTATTTTTGGCTTAAGAAACAGGGGAGCTCTGCCTAGTGTGACTCAGTGGATTGAGGGCTGGCCTGTGAACAGAAAGGTTATAAGTCCGATTCCTGGTCAGGGCACATGTGTGGATTTTTGGGCCAGGTCCCCAGTTGGGGGTGTGTGAGGGACAAACAACCAATGTTTTTCCCCCTCTTTCTCCCTCCCTTCCCCTCTCTCTGGGGAAAAAAAAAAAGGCAAGGTCAGGGGTAGGGGAGCGGAATGTAGGTATGTACTTTAAAATGCAACCAGAGGCAGTTAATGTCCTAAAGAGCAAAAAGGCAGCATGGATGGTAAGTTAAATTCTTACTACACAGTTCGAAGTGATTGCCTCACTTCTAAGTGCTTGTTTCTTATGAAAAAGATTTCAAAAGCTGCCACTGCACTCAGCCTTCTCCCGGAAGCCCTCCCCCACCAAAAGCATCCTCTTTCCTAGGTACATCTGATGGCTTAAAGTGATTCGATGACATCTTAGGTTACTATGAAAGGAAGAAACGGAAAAGTTGTGAAGCTATAAAACTTTGTATTGGTTCTTTACAAAAGGACTTTTTTTTAGGTTCACACACACACACACACACACACACACACACACACACTGCATTATGCTGAGAGTCGGTGTTACTGGCTGCTTGGAGCACAAACTCTATGAGATCTGGGCAAGTTCCTTAGCTTCGCTGTGCCTGTGCACTCCTGGGTAAGGTGCAGATGATGGCACCTACCTCCTGGGGTTATTAGGGGGATTAGATGGATTAATACATGTAAAGCACTTAAAACAGTGTTTGGCACAGAGCCAGAAGTCTCTCGCATTACACTTTCTGAGCATTATGAGGTTCTGTGGTGTTACATGTCACCCGAAACAAGCGTGTCAATTGCTCTAATTTCATTTATACATTCCGAACGAGTAAATGTGGTTAGAGGGAAATTTTTAAAAAAGCTATACTAAGAGAATCGTGGCCGGGTTTGGAGGGTGCTAAGCAGGGATGCGCTTTCAAACTGAAACTCTGGGCTGACCTGCAAGTCTTCTGTTACTTTGAGCCCAGCTAACTACATGGAAATTGGTGTTTTCTTTGCAAATTGGATCAAGAACCACCAAATGCCAAAGGGAAAGTAAAAATCCCATGGCTGAGGGTGCCTTTTGCTAAAGGAGCCTACATTTTCTTCCGATGTGTCACTGGAGAGATCCCTCCTACTTCTGTTACTTTGTTATGCACATAAGACAAATCACAAGATGTAACCTGTCACAACAGCTAGAATTAAACCTGCCATTACACACGTCACCTGTAATTGCCTTCCCAGATTATAGCTTCAGTTCCATATTCTCCCACAGGGGCTCCAGCCCTGTACTTCCAAGGCACGGCCCAAGCTCCATTCAGAGCACCACGGAGCAGGAAACCCCCAGGCAGACCTGCAGGAACCCTGGCAACAGCAAGAGCCCCAGCAGCTCTGAGACCTGCGGGGTCACTTCCCATTGATATTGAAATTTCCTTTGTAATTGGGTTCCTTCAGAGGACTGCTTTCCCATTTTAAACAAACACCCCTACCCCCCACCTCATTTGTAGTTTTACTACTAAGTCATCTTCAACAATCTGCTATCTGGAAACTGCCTCTCCCTAGTTCTTTGGGAAATAACTATTTCAAGGAAGATGGGTACGATATCATAAAAGTACATCATATGCAGCATCCTCAATTCCACTTGTAAAATATTCATTTGGGGGAGCAAAAAAGGGATGGATGTAATACAACAACAATAAAATTTTTTTAAAAAATATTCATTTGGTATCCATCCTTCCCATTTTTAATTGACGAAAGCAGCTTACTACCTAGCTTTCATGAAACATTAACCAAACCAAGAACGAGAATGATGGTGTTCCACGTACACGGTGCCAGGAGTGGCCTGAGGATTCCATGGGGCGAGGCAGGGAAGGCTCCTTACTGGGAGGGCAGATAAAAATAATTCTGTGTTCTGCCACTTGCTATTCTCCAAAGGCTTCCAGCATCATCTCACAATATCTCAGAACTGTGCATTAATACCAGTAATCAGTAGAGTAAATGGAAATCCAAACACCCCAACCCTTCCCAAAAGACAACAATAATCTTTCAACATATAGAGAGCTCCAACACATTAGTTGAAAAATGCCAATGTTTGAAAACATGCTATTAGAATATGTGCCCTACGTGGGCCAGAAAAAATTCTGCTAATGCACTAGTGTCTACTGAGCTTTAATCCTGCTTTTTACAAAGTTAACATGGTTACTTACACCAGTTGCTTTCTTTTGAGTGTTGAAGGAACAAATGTCAGGTTTTCTTGGTTTTTCGTTGGAAAAAAAAAAAAAAACCACATTCAGGCTAAGTGAAAGATGAAAAGGTCAAGGCTGACTCTGGGCATGCTTTGCATTTGAGCTCCAGCTCAAGGAAACAAATTCCTTTGAGGCCAGAGCATGGCTCGTACTAACCCTGGCACTGGGGCCTCCGATGAGAGTGCTTTCAGGATGACTCAAATAAGACCATCAGACTAGCCAAAGTTTAAGTCAAGTTTATTTTCCACTTTTAGTATTTTTCAAATTATACAACATGCAGTCTGCCAGAATATCCATACATCTCCATGTTAGAACCCAGAAGAAGCCATAATTTTCCATGGGCCAGGGGAGGGTTACTTCCACATCTTTTGTTATGTGTACTATATTACAGTGTCATTACTTGATGTGAACTGGCATTCTCCCCTTCAAACCACCAAAACAAGTTTGCCCACAATTTTTTGAATGGAAGCTACTGTACAGATACATAGAGCCCCGGGAACACACATCTGCAGTACGCACGACATACTTTACAAACTAGACACAAATAATTCCACAGAATGCCCTATTCCCCTTACATCTGCACACAATGGCAAGTATTTAAAACTGATACACAATTTGTAAATGTGTGAGCAGACTTCATGGAACAGCGCTTCCTTGGCAATGACCTGGCCCTTGTTCAATACTTCATAAGAGTATAAACCGTAGTGTTAAATGAAGTCATTGTAGACTATGATGATGCCTTCAACTTGCTCAAGAAATGTAGGGTGAAACAATGAAGTGAATGAAGTGGAACCCTCCTCCTGCCCCCCGCCAATGAAAACCTTCCCCGATATGTCACATAGCTAGAGTCCAAATGTCTTCTGCCCTGCTGAAAGAAATGCTCGTCAGAGAGGGGACTGTTAAGAGTTTTTATTTGCTTTCAGTTGTTCCTGCAGTTAAGGAGAACCGTTAATTCCTGTGAATCCTGGTGATGGCTTGGTCTGGCCTTGGACAGGAGTATCAGCAGTTCCTTATATGAATGTAGGGCTTCAAAATACACTAGATGCTACCTTCTAGACAGACATTTTTAGTTCTCCATTTATCCCAATATTTCTATGCATTCTAATTTCTTAATCATATGGTACTATTTCCTTTAAAAGTCTTAATCTACACTTCATATTCTCCTCACTACCTGCCATTCAACAGAAGCCACTGTACAGTATTTGAAGAGATAATGCATTTGTACAGGAGTCTCTAGTAATTGACCAAAACACATTTGGCATCAATATACATTAGTTTCCAACCAAAAATCTTGATATCCCAAATAGCATTCCTCTAATTTAACATTCCACTATCCTTCAGGTAGAGATCATTTGTATAAACTGTTGGGTATTCCCTTATAGAATCAAAGAGTAAACATTCAAGAAGTAGTATGAAATAGAATTGTTTAGAGGAGAAAAGTGCATGTGCACATGCATGTACATGTACACATGTGCACACACACACGTGCGCGCACACACACACACACGCAAAGCAGCATACAACCAACTATATGACCATAGGCTTAGTCATTCAGATGTGTGATTTTTACATTTAAGCATCCAAATGTAAAGGAGAAATAGTCTAAAAAAATTACAGAAACGTGGCTTTTTAAACAAGTGGCCTACAGAGTATATGATCTCAACATTAGCTATTACACAAAGTAATATTTAGGGATCCATTTGAATATACTGCATAATCCATTCCAATAATATGCCTATCTATTAGTCACAGTGTAGGAAAATTAGTTTAGAGGTCCTATAAAGATCAAAGCTAGATGAACTGACTGGCTGATCAGCAACTAGCAGAAGTATCTTTAAGAGACATCAAAGCCAACTTTCACTGTGAATAAAAGTAAAGTAAATTTTGTGAGTGCCTTACAG
This sequence comes from Noctilio leporinus, assembly GCA_004026585.1. NCBI lineage: Eukaryota > Metazoa > Chordata > Mammalia > Chiroptera > Noctilionidae > Noctilio > Noctilio leporinus. The sequence continues at coordinate 25,705 of PVIW01006091.1, forward strand.
AGATCAAGAAATATGGAACTACAAGTGACTATTTCTTTGAAACATAAAAGGGCCAAGCAATTCTTTAGAAGTAGAAAAGGGTACCCAGGAAACAATGACTTTGGAAAAAATCTAAAATAATTAATGAGAGCCAAGAAGAAATCACTGACTTTTGTTCATTTCCAAACACAAAGTAATACAGTTGTATAATAGACAGTAATGGTATGATAATTATTAATTGGCAGTCTTCTCCAAGACCAGTGTTTTAGCTTCTAAAATCAGAGGCCACAATATAACCTACGGCACATGTGATTGCCTGCTGCGATCGGCAAAACCTGCCCTGCAAGGACCCCTCCTCAGACTGCAAGCAGCGACTGGGCAGTTTATACTGGGCAAGTACTGACAACAACCGAAAATCAAACAGGAGGATTTAAAACATGCAAATAAATGCAAAATGTCATCTTTACCAAATAAATACTTCAGAAGGATTTATCCTCTTCTCTCCTACTCTCCCCAAAACAAAACACACATAAACAAAGTTCAACATGTAACAGATAAATAAAGCAGCCTTGCTTTGTTAGGGAATTTTATACAAGATGAGTTAGGAGGTCAATTCAGTGCTCAGTGCTGTTCTCTCTCCCTCTCTCCCTCACACACACATACACACACAACTGGAAATACCTTCCATCCACAGCCACTAGAAGCCCAGCGTCCCCCCATATACATTCCACCCCAGTGGTGACAGCAGCAGGGACATGCCAGCTCCCTTGTCTTGGACAGGCACAATGGGAGGTGGGTGCTCTCACTGAGTTTGGTTTGGTTGTCATTGACTTGCCCTCAAATTGTCAAAACCGTAGCAGCACTGAAGGCCAACTGAATTGGATCCTTATCAGTTTCCCTGAAAACTTTACGACTTGGAACTCCATCATTTTAATATGCACAATAGGAAGAGTCCGTTCGGCTTTAGATTTATGTATTTGAATACAGCAATAGCTAAATTTTTAAAAAAATTCATACTGATTTCTTCCAATTCTGCCTAAAAAGATGAAATCTATGTATTTGATGCCAAAGAGAGAACTTGGTCAGAATTAAGCTAAAATAACAGCTTAGTCACCGCAACTTACTCATAGGCACAAAAATTTGTCAGTTGCTTTCTCCCCAGGGCTTCTTTCAACTGCAGGAATGATCCTGGATTTCGGCAGCAGCACTCCCTCAAGGATTAAGATGGTTCCCTGGAGGAAGAGGCCATCCGAATGCCAGTTCCAACAGGATCCGGGTAGAGGGGCAACCCCATTTCCACTCATCCAACTTTGCGGCATTTTCAGCACTTCTGAAGGAGTGACGTTGGGACTGGGCTGGCTGAGACTAGTCGCTGCAGGTTCAGAAGCAAGCAGCTAGGAGGAGGTGAATGTTACGACTTTTTGCGTTCACACAGACGGGTTTGAATGAACAAATTCTACATTGCTACTGTCAGATTGCTTTTCTGCCTTGAAGTTTGCTTTGCATTTCAATGGGCACCATACTAAAAGATGTATTTTACAGGTCCAAAGACGTGACCACGGTATTTATTCAAAATGCTTCCTTGGAGTTATTTGTTTCGGAAAAGTGTTCAGAATGAAAATTTCGAACCCTGTAGCAGCACTTTTTTTGTTCCCTAAAAATATAAAGTGTTTATTTTACAGGAAACCAGACAGTTGTTGGCAGAGCATCAGCACCTGCGCCGCGGCACTTGGCTGTTCCTCCCTGGGAATGGCACGTTGGGGCGTCTGAGAAAGGAGGCTCCAGGAACTGCCCAGAGACCACCTGAGGCCCCAAGGCCTTGAGGCTCCATCTGCAGCAGCGGTTCCCAGAAGGAAGTGGACCTTCTACAATCATCCCCTAAGGTTTCTCAGGAAGAGAGAAGTCCAAGCACATGTCTGTACACACAGAGATTCTACACAGCTCAAACACCTGAAACTGGCATACTGCAGATGGCTGGGTAAGCAAGTGTAAAAGAAAATGGAATTTGTGTAGGAGAAAAAAAGGAATTGGTGATTAATTTAGTCCTTGACATGCTACGTGGAGAGTCATATCTGTTGAAAGAAAAACCAAAGAGAAAACACAGGTGTTATAGAGAACAGTGTAAATTCACTCCTCACCAAAAAAAAAAAAAAAAAAAAATTAAATTCTAGATATTTAGACCAGAGATGTCCAATAGAAATACCTTGCAAGTCACATAATTTAAAATTTTAAGTGGCCACATTAAAATGAAAAATTAACAGAAAAAATTAATTTAAAAATGTACAGGGGTTAGGCAAAAGCAGGTTTATACTTCATGTGGAAAATAATACAGTAATTAATGAATAATACAATAATAAACTGTTCTGCATACTCACAACTATAGACCTATTTTTGCCCCATGCTGTATCCCATTTAACTCAATATATTCAATAAATTATCATTTCCATATGTAATCAGCATTACATGTTGAGATGTTTCATGTTGTAATATTACTAATGGGATATTTCCCAGTCCTTTTTCCAGTGTTTGCGATCTAGTATACAACTCACCCTTTCAGCACATACACCTCAGTTTAGACTTGACCACATTTCAGGTCTCAGTAATCACACGTGACCGATGACCAGTGGATTGGACAGCACAGCTTCCTACTTACTGCTTTTACTTTAAGTGTTTAGCCCTAAGAACAGTCTCTTCCAAAAGCCACTACCTATTGCCGGTTGAGTGGCTCAATTGGTTGGAGGGTCATCCCATACACTAACTAAAAGGTTGTGGGTTCAATCCCTGGTTGGGGGTGCATATGGGATGCAACTCATGAATGTTTCTCTCCCACATTAATGTTTGTCTTGCTCTCACCTCCCCCTGCCTGGGTGCCCCTTCCTCTCTCTAAAATCAATAAATGTTATCCTCAGATGAGGATTTTAAAGTCACTATCTACTCAAACTACAGATATTCAGAGAAACATGCTGCATTTTCTCATTCCTAGGGCGAACTCAAACACTATTTCTCACTTGCCAGTACCTGGGAGAGCAGGCAGGTCAGACCCAGCCCCGAACTCAGGCTCTCTCTCCAAGAAAGGGGCTCCCGGTCCTGCCAGGCCAGTTTCACCTGCACAAGGTGATGAAGTTACCCAGGAGAGCCCTCTGCTTTGATTTCACTGCACTGCCCACCAGATGCTCATCAGTCTCCAGGATGAGAGCCTGGACAGTTCCAACGCAGAGGCCAGCCCTTTAGACCAACTCAAGTAAACTCAGCTTTCAAGAAGAAATGAAGAAAAGGTTCTACTTCTTCACACCAGCTGGAAGCCCTCAAACTCTAAGCCCTCAAACTCTCTCTGATCTTGCCTGTGGGTTTTGTGCTGAGCTTGTGGAGGTGAGGTGGGGCGGGCAGAGCCTCATCCCTGAGAAGCCTAGGGGAACTGCCTGATACAGGCAATATGACAGATGCTAAGAAAACCCAGCTGCTTTTAGGATAAAAGCCAGTGTAAAAGAAAGTGAAAATTGTGTAGAACGGAAAAAAAGGATTATAAAAAGAACCCCATTACCGGACAGATATTGTTCTGGTTTACAGGACGGAGGGCAACCCCTTAAAATTTCCCTCAGCCCATGGTCTGGGGAATAGGGGGATGGGAGCTGATGGAGCATAGCCACTTCCCTCCAGGCACCAAGAAAGTAGGAGGGGCTTTAACCATTGAATAGTGAAGGAAAAGCTTAGGGGGCTGCGGGAGATTCTGCGAGTGGCCAGGACTGGTCACTATACCCACTGTGTCAAAGGCTGTGGTCAGGGACTTAAAAATAAGGTGGCAGCCATTAAGTAGAGAGAGCATGCAGTCTGAAAGAGCGCAGAACCACCTTACCAGCTGGCAGACAGGTGTGTAAGAAGGTGCCACACACTTTCTTAAAAGCTAAAAAACACTGCAACAAGGGGAAAACCTCCCCAGTCAAGCACAGATAAAGCTGAACTGTGCCAAGGAAACAAGAAGCCACGAATTTCTATTTTCCTAGGAAAAGACAGTACCTCTGACTTCTCTGCTCTAAAACTGGCATGATTTGGCAGAGCTGGGTATTTTTGGGTGCTATAAAGGGAATGGGACTTAACAGCAGAGTTCAGCCATTAATCTAAATGTGCATCATCTCTAAATAAATAATTCCTTTCCTTTTCACCAAACTCTGGTATGAAGAGTTATGCTTTGGCAGCGGGCAGATAGCCCCTCACAACTGAACCGCCTGTGGGTTCTGTGTCACATTCTGTTTTTTGCCTCTAGAAGGCTTCTAACCAAATTTAGTGCTTAGCTGTGGTAAATATCTCAGACTCCTGCTCTAATGCTCTCTTTTTCTCTAATTCTTTTCTCTTCACTCTCCTGATTCATGAGTTATCATAATAAGCAACTTCACATATTTTATATAAATAAGCAGGATATAAATTATAAATAAATAGAAAAATCAGAGCATGAAAGGGGATTATAACAGATAAGAGCATAGTGGGTAAAAAAGGAATAGTGATATAGAACAAAACTGCATAGAAAAAAAGAGAGACTAGATTTCTTTTTGTAAGAATATCTATCACCTCCTGCTCTGGCTGGTGTGGCTCAGTGGATTGATCACCAGCCTGTGGGACAAGGGGTTGTGGGATCGATTCCCTGTCAGGGCACAGGCCTGGGTTACAGACTGGGTCCCCAGCGTGGGGCGTGCCAGAGGCAACCACACATTAATGTTTCTCTCCCTCTCTTGCTCCTTTCCCCTCTCTCTAAAAAACAAAACAAAACAAAACAAAAAAACAAGAGTATCACCTCCTGACACAAATTATATCTGGGGAGCTTATTAACTACGTCTTATGCTCAAAGAATGTAATTGCTCACAATTATAAAGTTTTAAACCTTATAGGGTAATAGTCGCATCATTTTAGAAGTCACAGAGAGATATGTCTTTCTTTGGGAAGAACATCTTTAATGTTTAGCCTTTCTGGTGAGATTTTGTGCTCACAGCTAGGACCAGAAATGCAAGTATGGTCATAGTTGTCACTTCTGTAAATCCATTTTGAGCTGAAAACCAAAACGCTTTCTGAATACCACCACTGCAATCCCCATTCTGCTTTCCTCGCAGGTTCATTTTTCTGAGCACATGTCTCAGAATCAATTAGGGTCTCCTCTGTGATTCTGGTCCGAGGAGATGGTCTCCCTGTGGCCTGGAGGCAGGGAGGTGCTGGTACATACCTTCAGTTGTAGGATTAGGGCTGAACACAATGACTGCAGCCGTGCCATGTTGACAGAGCCAGCACTAGACACACAAACTCAACAGAGTGGCCCATTTAATAACTCCAGCAGACCATGAAGTGACATGATTTCCACGAGAAGGCCTTTCATTCAAATCCCTGCTCCCCACCACGTGCAAGATCCAGCACGTTTTGGCTAATAGTTTGGAAGAAACAGGAGGCCACAACGGATACCCAACCTACTCAGTGTAATCACCACAAGGAGGGCAAGAGGCGAACTGAGATTGTGACAGGGTGTTGAGAGGAAAAACACAGGAACTCCTCCAATAAAAGGTCCTTCATTAGAAAGCAGCTGTTCTTCTTCACTCTGAGTTAAAGATCTTTACACACCATCTACTAAAGCAGTCTTTCCAGCAGGCCCAAGAAAGACATATTCAACTTGATGCTGTCATTCATCTTTCAACTATTTAAATACCCATCTCCTCCGATAAGATTGGGACAGAAAATGGCTATCACTTATAAAGGTAAATGGGTTAGTCTCAGGAGAAACTGTTTCTGACTGTTTTGATCACAGAGACTAGCCTCTGGGACAGGCTGGTGAATCTTGAGGACATTAAAAACCACTTCTGTTGCCCTGGCTCAGTGGCTCACTTGGTTGGAGTATTGTCCCATAACCAAAAGGTTGCTAGTTCGATCCCAGTCAGGGCACATGCCTAGGCTGTGGGTCTGATCCCAGTCTAGTCCAAGCAAAAAATGGAGGCTTCTCTCTTTCTCTCCCTTCCTCTCTCTCTCTCTAAAAGCAATGAAAAACATGTCTTCAGATGAGGATCAAAAACACAAACAAAAAACAGTGCTGTTGACCCTCTGAGATGGTTCAGAATCATCACTCGCCCACCTAAAAGCAGGGTACTGGGCCAAGTGACCTGATTGGATTGTCCTTGGGTTTCTGCCAAATTAGAAATGTAATTCAGAATGGCAATGCATGACCAGACTTAGAAGGAAATAAAATCACCTTCCTTCAAAAAAGTGGAGAAGGCTGAAAAAAAAGAAGCTAATTACATAAGGATTTTGCAAGAAGTATTTAGAGATCCCCACCGCACCCACCCCCACCCCCAACCCCCACCCAAACTCTGGCTTTTGCAACAGGTTGCAGTGGATCTACACTTAATCCAAATAGTACATAGTTTCATCTTTTCTTCTGCCTTTTTACTATTCACTCCCCACATTATAAGAATTACTAATTGTACTTCACATATGACTACTGAATAGAAGTGGATTTACCCCACAGGAGCATTGGTGCAATCCACTGTGAAGGAATACTTGTGGTTGCTTGGAATTTATAACTCTTTGAGAAACATGACATTGAGAAGAATTCAAGCAGGGCAGCCTCCTGCATTACAGATGAAATAAGGAATTCTTTCTTCCAGGTCCCCCACGATTTGAGTCCACAATGACAGATCCAAAGTCAAACACACGGGAACAGCACCCACCTGCAGTTACTTCTGTCCTCTCTCCCTGAAGTCCTGCCTTGTCTGGTCTTTCCCAGCCTGTCCCCACAGCCACCATAACACAGATTCGTAACTCTTCTTGGACATTTCACTCTCCTTTCACATTCTCTCGTTTAATTCCCACAGCAAGTCTCTGATGACTGTACTATGCTTCTCCATGCCAGTTTTCCTAGTTGCTAAATGGCCATAGAATCTTGCCTGGAATGACAGGGCTGGGTTTTCATGTAATTTAACTAAAACAGCATACCACAACGAACAGAGGGCAGAAGTAGATGAGGCTCAGGCTGTCATTTCTTAAGCCAAAGTTTAAAGAGATTTGTAAAAATGTAAGACAGTGCCATCCTGCTGAGCTTTTTGCTTTGTAAAATAATTATTTTTCATTAGAAATAGCCTTTATGTTAATAGTAGTAATAGTGTATAGGTTTTATTCCAATTTCCAGTGTAAACCTATCAGTAGATATGGAAATGGAACAGCTCTGTGATGTCATTGATACTTTCTAAGACAAGCTGGGAACTTTGAAAGCTGTCACAGCAGATCAGAGGTCTTAGTCCAGGATCTGCCCCTAACAAGCTGTGTGGTCTCGGCGGATCATCTGCTTCATTAGGCAGCAGCGTGCAGAACAGGACTGGACTGGACACAATGATGACAGGGTGACCTTGGAGGGCCTGCTCTGTGCCAGGTGTTAACCCAAGCTCTCTCTGGTGTAAATTCAACTTCATCCTCACAGCCTCCATCACAGGCACTGTCACTGGCCACATTTTACAGGAGCACTGGAAGAACACGGACAGGACATAACTCTGCCAGTGTTTGGCCAAGGCAGGATTCGACCCCAGGCAGCAAAACTCCAGACCCTGAGCCCACAATCACCCAGCTACTCTGCCTGCAGCAAGAGTAGCCCCTGCAAGCACATTCTTGTGACTCACTCTTCCAACTGCTGGGGCTGTCACAGTAGTAAATTGAACAGCCCGATGGTTTAGATGCAGGTTATGTGTGGGATTTAAGGATACCATGTGACCTACTGCAAATGAGGCTTCTTGGGTTCTCTACTTTGGAGGGTTAAATCTGAAAGCAATTCGCTACCTACCCTGCATGTGGGGAGAGAACCCATTTGTGCTGTGGGCATAAGTGACCTTGTGCATCTAATATATGTATATGTATTTGTTATTTGTGATCTGATTGGATTTTCAAAACCAGGAAAAAGATCAAGGTGAACCCTAATAATAGTGTAAAATAGGTTGAGTGCAGGTGTCTGGGATAGAGAAAGGAGTAATAAGACAGAGTGAATCAGAAAAGTAAACAGAATCCAAATGAGTAAGTACCAGCTTGGGACCCTCAGCCTGACCCTAGGATATACCAAGGACCAAATAGGACAGACCTTGTTGTCCTAGTAGTCAAGGGCTTAAGACAGAGAATTCCATCTGCCTGGGGCAGAACTGGGGTTCAAAGAAGTTGGAACTGCCTCAGTTCAAAGTAGAGCCAGTGGCCTAAGTGAACCTAATAACTAGGGCTTTCATTGAGGGTACTGAGTGTGGGGAAATGGCCAGGGGTATTCAGAGCCCAGGAAATCTGAGTTTTAAGTGCTAGGCTAGAAAATACAACACTGGATATCCCATTTTTAATGCACACTTGGACCTTCTCTGTTTGGATACAGCTTCCTGCAACAAGACTTCTTTTAGCAGAAAGTCATCTGTCCTTCCCAATGTCTGGGCCAAGTGCAACAGGCTGATGACTTTATACCAGATACACAAGCAACATGGGGTCCAAGATTGTAGGCTGCTGGTCACAGCTGACTATTAGAGCAGCAAAAGGAAATGGTGGTGAAAGCCACAGATCTTTGTTATGTATCTGCTTTTATCCCATAATGTAAGAAGTTAACAAATATATTCATAATGAAGGTCCTGAAGTAGTGAAGCCTGAGGGCAGCAAAGCCATCCTGCAGTGACTGTCACTGGTCCTGGGAATGGTACACAAGTCAAGAGATAGGAGGTCGAGGAGGACAGGGGGGAGCAAAAAGGGGATGGATGTAATACAACAACAATAAAATAAAAAATAAAAAAGAGATAGGAGGTCATAACAGCGCACCCAGGCACCCAGATACCTTTGGTAGTGACTTCCCCTGGGTGACCCACACAAACCGCACAAGTCCTTTTCCAGGGCTGTTTCCTTTATGCCTCAAAATATGAGAAAACACAGTGCCTAAACACGAATTGCTTCTTCAAATGTCCTGTAAGGGCCCGAATGGGTCCCTTCTGATTCTATCGCTATGATTTCACCAAAAACTTTGATAGAAGTTTATCGAAACTTGATTAAATAGGCTATGGTTTCTAGACTTAATATATAAATATGGTTTTTAATAAAAGTGCAGGCCTCAAAATATGAGACTCTTCATCTACACCAGCACAGTAAGAGGCATCCAGGGTCTTTGGTTCATTTTACAATATTTTCAATTTTATGTTCTTCTTGCCATGAAAACCTGAAGCATTAATACATGCGCGCACTCCAGGATCTGGCTGACGGCCGTATCGCCACGTATCCCTGCGCAGCACCCGCCCCTCCCCTGCTTTCTGCAGGACCGGGTTGGCACTACTCTGCACAACTGGAGGAGTAATCGCTTCATCCAAAGAGTAAAGAGCTAGACTCAATAAGAAAATGAGGTGCTTCAGCCATGGGAAGATGGAGCGTCTTGAAGGGGTGCTATGGGTCTGCAGTGGTGTTGAACAGAGAAAGGGGTGAAGATTGAGTCGCGCCATGACCATGGAAGCAGTGCAGCCACGCCATTTCCAGGAAGGCACTTGCGTGGCACCTAGCTTGTTAGGTTCAGCAAAAGATCATCTTTCATTAAAGTGTATGAGGGCCCTGGCTGGTAGCACAGTGGATAAGGTGCTGGCCTGCGAACCCAAAGCTCACTGGTTGGATTCCCCAGCCGAGGAAGGCATATGGCCAGGTCTCCAGCCAGGTCCATAGCTGGAGGCAGGTGAAAGGCAACCATACATTGATGTCTCTCTCCCTCTCTGCCTCTCTCCCATCCTCTCTCTCTGGAAATAAATAAAATCTTCTTTAAAAGTATATGAGGGTTGGTGGTTTAGATTTTTTACTGGTGGTTTCAGTTTAATATAACTTCTAAATTTGTTTTGACTTGATAGTTATGTAAGATTTGAAAGTATAGGGAGTGTATACTGTTTTAAGTTTGCGAATGCTTAAATGTCATACTAAAATAATGTAGACTCTGGGACTGTGTGAGAATTGTATTCCTTTAAAAGTACTCTATTTACTGTTCAAGTTTGAGAAATAACGGTCTAAATATAGAAAAACCAAAAGACCATTCTGCCTGACAGCCTTGCAGAAAACAGCTAAGGTTCAGCAAAGCCCCACTGGCGCCATCTGGTGGACACATGTGACCAAGGGCCCGTGGGCTTGCTAGAGCGCTGCCAGGGAAAGAAGAGAAACCCGAGAGCCCTCACAACCAGGGTGGCAGACAAGTATTTAGTGTCCGCGTTAAATGTACGGCCTCAAATAATTTCTGAGAGGCCTATTTCACCCCTCTCTTCTCCAGCCTGCAAACCTGTTTTCCCATTTCCCTTCTGAACTGCAAGAGTCAACACACACTATGATAAGACCCCTTTCACCCCTCTGGGCACCGTACCCAGCACCTGTGCTCTCTGCTCTGCCTTCCCATCTCCTTGGGTGCAGTGTCACCTCCGCTCTGGATCACGGGACCTCTTAGTAGCCAATACTCTGTACCTGCAGTTCTCCTACACTATCCATGCCCTCTCTCCAGTGGATCATTACCATCCAAACACAAATAAACTGTAATAGCTCCTCCCACCTTAAAAGAGAAATGCAAACCTCTTCTTACCTCCACATCCCCTCATTCCTCTGACCATTCAAATAAAACTTGAAGCTGGTGCACTTGCTGACTCTCCCTCCTCAGCCCCATTCTCTCTAGTCCTCCGCTGCAGGGACTCAAAGTCACCACCCTCTGACCTTCACCAACCAGCCAGTCTATGTTGTCATCTTCCTCCCACTCTGAGAGCCTTTGACACAGCTGACAGCTTTTTTCTAAGGAGCAGGTGTCCACTTCACATCCCAAGCCTCACATTCTCCTCAGATGCCTTTGCTGGTGCCCCTTCCTTTCTCAGGCGGATGGGTCCCCAGGGCTTAACTCCCCCAGCCCTCTGCCCCGCCCACCCTTCCTCTAGGTTCCCTCCTCCCAACCCCTCACCTTCCACACAATCTCCAAGGTCACACCTCCCCACCCCCTCAACCCTGACTTTCCCTGCGCTGCTGCAGACTCTTCGATACAACAGCCTACTCCAACACACCACTTGGGTAAAGAGCTAGGTTGGATATCCAAGAGGCATCTCATAGCTAGTATGAGGAAGGCCAAACTCAAGTTTTTCCGTAAAACTTGCTCATCAGCCAATTTTCCCAGTCATTCTAAATGTAACAATCAATATTTAGCTGGTAGCTAGGGCCCAAAGTAGGAATCACCTTTGAGCTCCTCCTCTCCCCTCCACAGGCCCTTACCAGGCTCTTACATAAGGTGACTGACCACCTGCTGCCACCCCTTCCCCGCAACACTCAATGCTATTCCCTCCCAAGTAGACACCAGCAATAGTGCCCACAGTGGCCCCTTCTCTCACCCCATCCTCTCCAAGCCCCACCCCCGTTGGCCTTCTCCAATCCTGAACCAGGCCCTACCACTTTCACCCCAAAGCTCCCCAGCAGCCCACACACTTAGATTACACTCTAAACTGCTCGCCTGGACCTCAAAAGCCTCACTTCTCCAGCCCCCACCCCCCTCCTCAACAACCCAGATGAAGAAGGTCTCCACTGTGCTCTGTGCTTTAGCCCATCAGCCTTCCCTGGCTCCTCAAAAGTGCCAGAGTCTGTGCCACTCTGCCCAGGTCACTGGGGCACTGGCACTTTTCACCATGCAGGCCTCAGCTCAAATGGCAGCCCCGCTTTCTAAGTAAGCATCTTCCATCTCTATTCTATTAACCTTTTCTTATTTTCTTCAGACCATGTACCCCTGTTTGAAGTTACCTGGTTTATTTGCTGTGTCTCACCAAACAAGCATGTCATTAGGTAACAGCAGAGCCATCCTTGTCTCACTTTCTGTTAAGCCAAGTACAAAGCAGACTCTCTGGGCCTGACCCCATTTTGTGGGTGAGGATATTGAGGCCCAAGGAAATTAAGCAACTGGACCAGCGTCACATAGGGGCAAAGCCAAGGCCAGGGTTGGAACCCACATCTGGCCAAACACACAGCCCATGTCCTTAGCGTGCTCATACACTGTCACGTCCAGCTTCCGGGCCTGAAAAAGGCCCCTGGATTTAAATTTGGTTAGATAAAGGTACTCCGTTACCCTGGAGTCTTTTTGATTTCTTCTCTATCTTGATTTCTATACCTTCAGTTCCTTTGAAACCTTGAGAATAAACCAAAATCCTCATTGTAACCCTGAAATGAAGTAGAAGGGATTCCCAAAGACATCTAGATGCCACCCACGCTTGAAGACGCTGCCCTGGCTCCAACAGAAGGGCTGGGAAGAGCAGGCAGTTGAAATCATTTCCACCTGGGCTGACACATTTCAGAATGAGAATCCCAAAGACCTGGAAAGACCTCCTCAACAGCTTTGATCTCACCTAAACAATGAATTCCTTATTTCCAATTATTTTTTAAAATGACTTAGCATCCCCTCATTTCCAATGATAATTCTCCACTCCATTGGATACTATCCTGTTTTGTTTTGTTTAACTTCTACTGACCATACCTAGGCTTTTCTTTAAAATAGTCCATGTTCTTTCCTTAAAAATAGCCAATGTTCTTGTTCATAACTTTTAGGTAAAAGGTAGTATCTCTAAAACCCCTTAATTGCTCAAAGCAGCAAACAGGATATTCAACATGGGCCTTCCTCACTCAGCGGTTATAATCTACTGCTACAGAGAGACTAAAAAACACTTTATAATAACTGTGAAATAAAGGAGATTATAAGCCAATCTCTATCAAATACCTACTATGTACCTAGTACAAGCAAGCCATGCTCGCTTGTACTAGAAGCTGGCCCTTTGGGCATTTGTGAATATATCAAGCAGGTCAGAAGCATGCCCTCATTTAGTCCCATCAATGCCAGTGACCCAGGGGAATGACTCCCCATTTCACAGATAAGGAGACCACCTCTGAGGTGAAATAATTTGAAGAAAGTGGAAGACCTGACACTGACCAGGTCTCATGTCCAAAGCCAGACCCCTCTGCCATCCCGCCATCCTGACAATAGGAAATGAGGTCTGTTTAACAGGTTGTGAGAATAGCACCGACAGTTCCAATTTCAGAAAAAATAATCAAAACCACTTGTAACACTTTGAGTAAAGAAACAAACATATCACCATAGTGGGTGATGGCTGTTCTGCTACTTTGGAAGTTGTCCAAGTCTCACCAGACTTACTGATTTTCAATCTTCAAAGTGAGATGAAGACATCCAGGTAATGAATGGCCAACATTTGGTTGTACGTACCTTACATAAAATGTGGGTCTGGCAGACCTTTATGGGACAACATTAGTAAAGTGACTGTCCACCACACAGTCTGAACCCAGAGTCCCTGGACTGAGATATATATATATATAAAATGTCTGTCCTGAAAGTATCGGCGGCACAAACTATTGTAATTATATTGACATTGGCTCGGTACTTTCTGGACAGACCCTATACTAAGAGCTTTCTTGCAGCCAGTGCAGATACCTCTCCGCTTGCTTGCCTTTAAATGGGGAGATGCAGGTACTACATCTAGCACAGCCCGGCTGTATGTTAGCGTTCAACAAATACAGAGTGCTGGTTGCCTGCCCCAGCACCCATCTCCTCTCCTAAGCAAAAGACTACCCTTATTTGGGGCACCCAGCTAAACGACCACCTTTTCTAGCCTCCCTCGAAGCTAGACATGGCATGTGCCTCAGTTGTACCAGAGGGATGTGAGCATCAGGACTATATGGGACTTCTGGGAAGGCTGCTTAAAGGACACAGATTCAGCAGGAGAACAGCTTTGGCCTCATCTCTGCTTCCTCTCTGCTTACTATACTTGGGATGTTAAGTGTAGACGTCATTCTGGTGGCCTTGAGAGGACCTCGAGGAAGGAAGGTAATTACTGAGGGCAGTGAATCTAAATTGAAGAGGCTAGCTTTCTGTTGTGATGGACCACCTCGAATTAACTTCCATCCTGTATATGTAGTAGTTACATTAGGACAGTAGCTCTCAAACTCTGGTTGCAAACAACATCACCTGGGTACTTGGTAAAAATACAAAGGTCCATGCCCTACGCCACTTCAACAAGCCTGGGTCTCCGGATGATGCCGACATCCCCCAAGTTCAAGAATCAATGCTTTAGGCTTTTCTGTTCTAAGCTGGTCAACTTAATCCTACAGTTCCATTTGGTGTCAACCCTGACACTGGTCACACATGGAAGTCAAAAGCAATTTTATAATACCCAATTTTATGTCATGTCTGATTGGAAGTAGAGATCAGATCCAAATGGGGTGGCTCATTGCCAAGTTCATTTCCCCATCCACCCTTCCAGGAAACTGCAGGTGATGCTGCCTGCTCACAAGCTGCCCTGGCCTTCCCCTTGCTCTTGTCTGGTCCTGCTCCCAGGATGGTTCCTGGGTGCAGTCCCAAAGCTTCATCCTGGACAGCTTTAGTCTGAGCCTGAGCAATGCTGTCACCTCCCTTGAGGGAGGGCTCCAGGCCCTTTCCGTTCACCTTCTTTACCTTGGTGCAAAAAGGACTGGATGAGAAACCGCTGCTCTTGAGTTGCCCTTGGTCATTGAGGCTACGCTGTATAAACCTGCCCTTCTAGCAAGCTAACATCCTTAGTGAGGGCTTAGAGGTCAAGGACAACATTTGGAGCCGCCCCCCCCCACCCCTGCATCCACAGTTTACTGTTTCAAGTCAAGAGGTTTACTAAAGAGTTCTCTGGCTACCTAGTTGTCTGTCTGCTCTACTAACCAGAATCCTCTATTCTCTTTCTCAAGTACAAAAGGCTTGTACTCCTTCTTTCTCCCTTTCAGAGTATATTACCATATAGCCCCCACCTCCCACCCCACCACTCTTTGCTGTAAAACAACATTCAGTATGTGGATTGTGGAAAGAAAAATTTACAGCCCACTTCCATCAAAGACAAAACTGGTCCGGATCCACCTGGATACAAATTAGCATAATTCTTAAAAGCTCCATTTGTGGAGTTCAGACAATAATGATAAAAATATGGAGTAGTTTTTAGCCCTGGCCAATGTGGTTCAGTGGATTGAACACTGGCCGGTGAATTGAAAGGTCACTGATTCAATTCCCAGTCAGGGCACATGCCTGGGTTGCAGGCCAGGTCCCCAACTTGGGGTGTGCATGAGGCAAGCAACCCATGTTTGTCCCCGTTTCCCTCCCCTGACCCTCTCTGAAAATAAATAAATAAATAAAATATGAGCTTTTGTATTCTGGCTCTTTCTTTTATATTCAGTTCCTCAGATTTAACCACCCCTGTGTGTCTGTCCTGAGAAAAAGCAGTTGACAAACAGGTAATACACCCTCTGGTTGCCAGATACAGAGAGGAGTTCTGCAGACAAAAGAAAGCCCAGGTGAATCATTCACCACACCCTCACCTATCCCTGGGGGGACCCTGGCACCAGGTGGCCCCAGCAAGGAGACCCCGGGGCTCTAGATTGAGGAGCGGATAGGCCCAGGTCCCTGATACCTGAACCCCAGGCTGGGGTGGAGCAGAGCCGTCTCCTGCCTATTACAGATCCAAATACAGGTGGGCGGGTGCCAGGCAGAGGCAGGGATCTGCCCCAGACAGAAACCACCCAACACTAGGAACTCACTTCTTATTTATTTCTGGTAATGAGTGGAATTCGATGAGCCGCCTCCTCCCCCTCGGATGGCGTGAACGGCTGTGGGAGATGATGCTGGGTAGTGTCCCGGGCGGATGGGCTTGGCTGTATGCAACCAACAAAAGGGAGAGAAGAGGCAATCAGAAAGGGTTTACACAGCCCCACCCTGACACCTTCAGGCCACGCGTGACAACCAAGAGGCACAATTCTTATCAACCATGCAGCTCTCAGCCACTAGTTTCTGAGAGCACAGTGAGCTAAACCAGGGCACCCAAGGTTTAGGAGACGGAAAGAACTTCAATATCAATTTCAATTGAATTCAGATTGAGGAAAATTAGAAACAAAGGGCTTTCTTTGGGCCCCCAGGGGTTCCAAGAACACCTGTGTAGCCCCTGAAATTGGATGCAGAATTCTGCCTGTGATGTACTTTTCTAGGGAGAGGGTCCATGGTTTTCAGTAGGTTTTCAAAGGGTACAAAACCAATAAATGCAAAGGGTGAGAAAATCCAATGAGCTACTGATCTAAAGTATAAACTTAAAACTAGAAATAAGAAGTTGCTGGTTTACAAAACATCTGCCCAGCACTATCTGATGGGCAATAATATTGCATATTATTGGAGATGTTTCAGGGTTTTTTTAATGCTCTAGCGAACACCCCTAAATCCGTTTTTTCCCCACGGCTCTATCCTGGTGACTATGCCCGAGCGGCTACATGGTATCCTGCACGGACAAATGACCCGAGCCAGGTCCTGAAGGAGCTGGACATCCGGCCCCTCCCCAGGTTAGAACCACACCTGCCCACCGATGCCAGCCTGGGAGCCGGGGCATTCCCAAACCTGCACCGGCAAGCAGCCTTCCCCAGGGCTCTGTCTCCATACACTCCCTCACAGTTCGCCCAGCCAGTGCAGGGTGGAGGGGGTCTTCGGCCTTGCTGAGAAATAGTTGTGTCCTCTGATATATTTGATAGTATTTCTGCTCACAGCAAACACCTTCGCCTACAGCCTAGGCCAAGGCCATCCTGCCTCCCTGCTCCGCTCAGCAGCTTTGAGACCACGGTGTACACTGTAATCTCTCAGGAGGAAGTGGGTGCCCAGCCTTCCCATGCCCCCAGGAAGGGCACAGGGTGTGGAGGTGCAGCCTGGCTGGTCCTGCACGCTTGGCGGCAGCCTTCCACACACCCCAGAGCAACCACCCAGGTTGCCTCAGAGCATCAGAGCTTCTGGTGCGTGGAGTCCTGACCTTTTATCAAGGACCCAGGGAAGAGAGCACGTACCGATCTGGGCTGAGTGGGCCCTCCTGGCCATGTTCTTGGCTCGCACGGCCTCCTTGATGCGATCCACCTCCTGCTGGTAGCGCTTGCGGTCCCGCATGGCATTCTCCTTGGCCTCCTTCAGCGCGCTCTCCAGGGCCTTGACACGCTCCGCGGTGGCCCGCAGCCGCTTCTCCAGCTTGGGCAGCTCACAGCGCAGATCTGCGTTGTCCCGGACCAGCTGGGGCAGGAGGGGGAAGGTGGGGAGTCACCAGTGGGGCAGAGAGGTGGCAGGAGGGGCAGACCCTCCTCGGGAGACAAAGACTGTGATAGGAAAGCAGCTGAAAGCAGACTCTGCAGCTGACTCACTGACCTTGACAGGTGGAAAGTCCATAATTATGACCATAAACTCCGGGAAGAACAAAGGAAAAGAAAAATCCCATTCTCTGGGACTCCATTTTACTAAATACATGATTCCCAGTTGAGAGGAAGGGAGGAGGGGTGTAAGGTCAAATTAAAGACCATTTCCAGCCACAGGACACTTCAGACTTGGGCAGGACTGACTTCCTCCCTTGCTGAGTGGGCGGGGGAAGTAGAGGGACAAACGGGACTTGGACTTGACCACGTGGAAGCTAAGGTATGTCAAGCCAAGGCCCTCGGTGTGAGACGTATGTTCTAGCAGGACCCACTGTCTACAGCAGAGTGGTCTGGACTCGTCTCTGCAACGTGTCAGAGGCTAACAGAGAACTCAGGGTTCTGCTCATTCTCTCATTACCCAAGATCCTCAGTCAAGAAGCAACAGGCTTGCCCTGAGTCCAGGGAGGGCTCAACAGCCACCTCTGTCATTCCCTGGGTGCCTGACTTGGTATAAGTTGCCTAACCACTAGAGATTCTCATCTATACAAGAGGGCATAATAGGACCAATGTGGGAATCCAAATGGATACAAATGGATAAAAAAAATCAAGTTTTGAAAATTAGCATGTTCTGCATGAAGGCTGCACTGTTGCTAGGTCCACATCAGCGTTCATCACCCATTTATCCCCAGCACAAGTTCTAGCACCTGGCAGAGAGTAGGTGTTTAGTAAACATTCACTGATTCACAAAGAAAATAATTAATAAATGTCAGAGCCCTATTCTCTGTCAATTTTGGTTTTCTACTTCTCATCAACGATTTGTTCTACTATGCGGAATCTGAGGTCCTCCCTCTGAGGAAAAATGCCACCATCATAAGGTCACAGTCAAACAGAAATGATACCTCTTGGCCATGTGGCCCATAAAAATGGGCCATTTCTATCATATCCCAAATCTTTAGAATTTAGGGAAAATAATGGTGACCATTCCAGTGTTCAAACAAAGAAGACATAGAACCCACCTAAATCACCCTTCTGGCACTAACATTCTTCAGTGATCAGGCCTCCTGCTGGCACTGTGGCCAGACGTGGCAGGGCTCCGCTCCAGGGGAGGCAGAGAAGCTAGGGGAGCTGGCGCACCTCTCCTACCTGTTTGTGAACCTTAGTGAGCTGCTCCAGGTTATTCTCCAGGAAAGAAATTTTCTGCTTCTGGGCGGCGCTGCCCCCTCCATCGTCACTGTCCAACTCGACGCTCTGCACCAACAGCAAGAGGTCAGCGGGACGGGCCCCGCCCTGCCCACCCTCAGCCCCAGTTGAGCGAGGACGGTACATTCTAAACCGTTTTTTTTTTTTCGTTTTTTGTTTTAATTCCCAATTCCATTAAAGGTTATTCTAAAAATGAAAACAAACAGATTATTCTGAAAATGAAAACAAAACATAGGTTCTAAAAGTTTAGACTCAACCACCTTCCCAAGTAAGTTCCTTGGTTGGTGTCAAAAGTGTTAGCATTGTTATTTATTAGAAGACTGAAACGAAAACTTCAAATCTCCTTTTGAAAGAACAGATTAGTTCTCTCTGTGACATACACCTCTCCCCTTGCAGGTAGATAAATCGAGACTTTTCTGTTCAAAAGGAGGTGCTCAAAAGTCATTAAGAAGAATATGAAAATAGATACCCAAGACCTGAAGTTATTTCAAACATCATAACTGAGGTCAGAACCAAGCTGTGTCAGTGAAGGACAAATATCATATGATCTCACCCATTACTGGACAATAATGAGCAAAACTAACAACAAGCAAAACAGAACCAAGTATATGAATACAAGGAATAGGCCTTCAGTGGTCAGGGGGAAAGGGGGTGAGGGGAGGGGGGAGGCAGAGGCAAAGAAGGGGAGCAGCTTAGACAAGAACCTAGTATAAAGGAACCATGGACATGGACAACAGGTGGGATTGACTCTGGGGGGAAAGGGTGGGTGGGGAGGGGGACAGAGGGGAGCAAAAAGGGGATGGATGTAATACAACAACAATAAAATTTAAAAAAAAAAGAACCAAGCTGTGGGCAAGCGACGGTGACTGTGCTCACTGGGAGTGTCCCTTCAGCATCCCAGTGCTGTGCTGGGTAAACTTTTAAATGTATCAGAAGCTGAGATCAGCAAAAACAGTGCCCTCCGAATAGTGCCAAACTGACCAGACAAACAGATTACAAAAATATACGTGCAAATACAAAACTGGAATTGTGTCTGATCACAGAAGAGATCATCATCCTCCTGGTGGTAACAGCTATATAAGTATCTCACACTTAAGTCTCTTTAGTCTAAAACCAAGGTTCCCAAACTTTATTTACTAGGAGGAGGATTTGTTAGGATGCAGATTGCTGGGTTCACCCCCCATCTCTGGTTCAGTGGATGTGGGGCGGGGGCTGGGGGTGGGGGCGCTGAGAATGTGCATGTCCAGCAAGTTCCCAGGTGATGTGGAACCACTGGTCCTTCCAAGAGTTTCATAACGTGAAATCAGGCAAGTCTGACCTCAAGCTCTTCACCCTCCTTCCTCAAACAGCCTGTTCAGTTCCTGTCATGGCCCCTCGTCTCCCCCTGCGTCCCCTCTGACCTTTCTCTTGCAACTGGGTCCAGGTCTCAGGGCCATTTCTAGTTTGATGATTGCGGTCACTCCCTATCTGTATGATTGTTGCCATTCAGGCCTTGAAATCTCCCATCATCGTCTATTCCCTTTATTTTTATTTCCAGGCTTCCAAACTCACTAGAACCACGTTCTCAGGGGCTGCGGCAAGCCCGGTGGCCCTCAGCTGGACACTCACACCACTGCTCGACAGTCCTTTTACTCATCCCCAGCAAGTTCCTCCCAAGCTGCCTGAACCTCCGTTCTCTTCCACCTGCACTGAGGACAGAGCCTCCAAGTTAGCTGAGAACAAGATTATCGGATGCATCTCTTTCTACTGTTGCTATTTCCCTGCAAATGCCTCCACCTTAACAACTCCACCTCTCCCTGGCCCTTCCCCTTACTAAGTCTAAGCCATCTATATATGCTAATAATTCTGACTCTATCAATAACCGCATCCTTTTTATAGTACATTTCATTTTCCCTTTGGCTCCTTCATGCAGACACACCTGCATACGTACATGCACATGTGTGAATGCGTACCCATATGCTTTTGTTAAGTATAGCTTCCTTCCAACCTATTATGCCTCTGGATATGGCCCATGGCCCCTTGTCCATCCCTTTTAAACATCTTAAAGAGTAACCCCCTTGCCACTACTCTCCTACCTCCTTAACCTCTTCAAGCTGCTCCTGGGGTTTACCCTAGGGCAACTCCCATGATCAGTGTGCCGCAAGGACCAAGGAAGCTCAGGGTCAGGAGGCACGCAGACCTGCATCCCACTCCATCTCTGGCTCTCCCCAGCTGTGCCATCTGGGGAAAGGTATTTAACCTCTGTGCCCATCTCCACAGCTGCAACACAGAACACTAAGAACCACTTAAATGGTTGCTGGGAAAAGCACGTAAGCCACTGGGCATTAAAATGCTTCATACACTGTGACCAAGTGCCCAGTGGCCCCCTGCCAGGCAAATCTGAGGCTCACGCCTCTCCCTTCTCTCTGCACCTGGCCCTGCTCAGCAGGCTATGAGGTAATGCGGTTTGACGAGACCCCTACGGATTGTCCCTGCATCGTGTGCAGTAGCTGTCACTGCAACCAGATAAATTTGCATTCATTTGAAATGAAGGCCAGGGAGATTATAACCTCCTTTTACTAAGAAGAAAAAAATCAGATAGCAAAATGTTCCCAAGTAATTTTGGCCTCTGGCACATTCTTTTAATAACATTTGCTGTCATGAAGTAATTAATGTTTAAGCATAACCAGCCCCAATTTAAGCAACTGCTATTTCATCCGAAACTGATTCTTTCTGGCCACCTTTCCTTCTCAGTCCCAGTCACACAAAGTTGAACTCACTTTTTTAACCCGTGCGGTCAGATCCTGGACAAAGAGTTTACGGAGGTTATGCAGAGTCTGCAGTTCCCGAGACTGGAAGAGAAGATGGTTAAAATGTCGTGTCAGTGCGGAACACACTGAATTTGCAGCACACCTGGCTCTAGCGCACCTGCTCTGCAAGCCCACGGTCTAGGCTGTGGTGTTCCCACACCTTCTCTGCTTGCCCACCACATGGCCCCCCACTGACTGGCGTGTTCTCAGCAGCAGCCCAAGGGACGGAGACTGGGAACTCACACAGCGAACCAAACTAGAGCAAAGCTTGTTCACTTGCTGGGCTCTAAGTAGATGGAACCTTTGCCCCTCAATTACAAAAATTCAAAAGATTTCCCACCAAAATTCCCAGGGGCTATGCTACCAGAATGGATTCTTTATCTCCTCTAATTTCTCAGCTACATAGTATATACAATGTCAAGAAGGTTAAATGAAAAGTTAGCTACAAGTCTCCTCCCTTAACTAACTGATGCCTTTCATGTTTCTGTTCCTGCCCTGGCCCTGGTCCATAGGTCTGTTTGCTGGACATCACTGGGCGCGTGGCCCAGGCACCTGGCTAACTTGTCACCTGAGTGACCCTGGGCCACTTATGTAATCTTTCTGTGCCTTAGTTTTCTTATTTGTAATATGAAGACAAAAATAGTAGTTGCCCCATAGTCGCTGTGGTCCAGATGAAGTGAGATGACCTTTATAAATCTCTGACAATAGTTTCTGGCACACAGTATGGCTCAATCAACATTAGCTAGTATTAACTGATTGATGCATCATACTTGACAACCATTTCCTTGTTAGGTTTTCATTGTTCCTTTGTGGTGGTGTTCATTTTCAGTGTAACTAACTTCTTAGGGACATTTTTCTCCATTTTGAATTATTTTCTACAAACAAACCTTTACCAATTACATTGCTGAGACCTGGGCCTGAGTCAAACTTGCCTTTTTTAACAAGGTCAGAAAAACAAAATACTTCCTTCCATTCAAGTCTTTGTGTGTTATGATCAGTTGTTTGCAAAATATTTTCCCATAAAGGAGAGAAAGAGAGATGAACTGCATTTATATTTTTCAGTTTGTCAAAGTCTACCTACTTTGACATGAAACATACAGGCATGAAGCTCATTCATGCTCATGGAAAAAAGGAAGAAACAGACTACAAAGCTACTAAAACACTACGTTTCTTAGAATAAAGGTTCTATGTTAATTTAGGTCTTACTACTCGGTCCAACTCTGCAATTCTGCGTTGAAATAAGAAGCATCTGAAGTCAATTGCTTCCTCCAATGAAGCAAATTACTTTCTGCAGGAAGCCAAATGGGTCTGTTATGAATGCTCTGCACATCATACCTGTCTGAGGCTCAGCCACCCTCCAGTGAGGGTGTGGGGGTGCAGCCCAGGCTCACATTTCTGCAGACACACTCCTCCCCACCCCTGCCTACGAGGGCTCAGTCCCCAACCCGCACCCCCGCCAGGCGTGTTCTCCCTCCCACTACAGGATTTTATGACTGACTCAACTGTAATCCCAGTAATGACTTTCCATGAAAAATGCCACCACACCAAAGGGAAACGAGAAGAGAAGTCACGGCGGCTGGTCAAAGGGCCAGGCATTTCCTTGAGCGTAAGTACAGAATAACAGAAAATCCTGAGTTGGAGGACTTGCTCTCACGTTTGTTTTTAGATTAATTCAGCAGTTTGGGAGGAAAAGCCAAAGAGCTTTAAAATAGTTTATAAGTTGTATTGATGCACATTTATGCATAGACAACTATCATTTGACTTTCTGTGGCCACAAAGTTTCCTTCATCATATTCATGATCACACTTCACCCAACCAGAACTCACTCCCCTCAGATCTTTCCTGTTCTAAGCCACTGCCCTTTGTGCAAAGGCTCTGGGGTCAGCTTCCTGTTGCAATGGACAGTGACGGGGCTGGAGTGGTGGAAATGGGAAGCCCACCATGCGGCAGCAGGAGGGCTTAGCCCCAGAGCCCAGACTGTGCAGCGAAAGCAAGAAGGCTCCTGGGGCACCAGACACCCACGGCCAGTCGGCCTTTCCCAGTGCCGGCCCCTGGAGTGGGCTGCAGAGTCACAGTCCCACCCCCCGTCCTGCCCACACATTCAAGGAGACAGAACAGGCCTCAGAAACGGTCACCCAAGGGCAGCAGGCCTGTTTCTGAAGAACATTTACAGCTAGGGGAAGATTATGCTGGAAAGTGAAGTGAAAACATCCAAGACTAAAGAACGCCACTTACTGCAGGGTTCCAGGCTTAAGTTTAAAAAGCATGTGCTGATGTGAGTGGTGAGAGAGAGCCAGAGAACGCGGGAGCCCTGTTGGGGGCTGCCTGTGGGAGTGGGCTGGGTGAGTGTGGGGGTGGGACAGAGAACAGGGTGAGGCCAGTGAGGAAAGTATGTATTCATCCACAAAACGGCCAAAGAATATGCTCAGTAGTGAGTACAGAAGAGAAACTATGAGAGCGACAGAGTGATGTGTCGGGTATGAATGAACGTGTGAGTTGAGTGTGAAAGTAAATGCATGTGACAGTGATGTCGGATAAGAAAGAGTGAGGATGTTTATAGCGAGTGTTCGGGGTATACACTGAGTTAGAGCATTTGTGTAAGGGTACACGAATGAGTGTATAAATGAGTGTGGGTGTGATTAAGAATGGAGAGTGACCGAGTGTGTGAGAGTAGCTCGTGAGTGAGCTAAGTGTGAGTGTGCAAGTGAGAAAGTGTGGGTGATCATCACTAAGTGTGTGTGTGTGAGGGTTATGGTGGTGTACTGAGTGTGTGAGTTGTCAGCACTAGTGCACGATGACAGGGAAGGCATGTGAGTGCAGGGACGAGTGCTGGCATGAGAACACGCAAGTGACCGCAGGTGAGCACCTGTGTGGAACGTGGTGTAAAACTGTCCGTGATGATGACAGGGTGTGTGGGTGCATGAGAGGGAGAGACTGAGTGGCTACATGCCTATGAGCGAGCACATGAGAGACGGAGCAAGAGAGTGACTGTCTTTAAGGGCATGGAAGGCCAGGTACGGTGGAGTGAGAATATTCTGGAGTTCATGGATGTAAAGGAGGAAAAGACACTGGAATATCGCTTACATCTGGCTGGTATGAATATACTAGCATTTTAGTGTTCGATATTTTTCTGATTTTGTGTAATTATCTATGACTATGGGAGTCACTTCTACTTCTCCAGGAAGAAACACACACAAAGCAATTCCATGGAATAAAAACTTGTGACTGTGTTTAAACAACAGTTTCTCTCTGTTGTCACATGTGATAATGACTGGGCACATTTCACCACATTGAGAGACTATGTTGGGATGGCCACACAGGCTACATGGAGCCATAAAGGGCCCTGGAGGCCCGCAGAGCCAGTCAGTCATCCTCTTGAGCAGCTGAAATGTAAGTTGACCAGAGGAGACAAGCCCAGTGAATTCAGATGCAGGATAAAGAAAACCACCCAGGACTGCAAATGAGGAGCCCTTCCAAAGGTGAAAGGTCTGTCATCCCTCGGCCCCAAGCCCTGCAGGTTGCAGGGCAACCTGACTTCCCTGTGCCTATCTCCTACCCACTTTCCACTTGGCTACAGCCACACTGACCTCACTCAGCTACTGGGCATGGGCTCACCTCAGGACCTTGACACAAGCTATTATCTCTGCTCATGGCTCACTCTCCAAATTCCTACTCAGATGCTGCCTCCTTGTGGAGCCTCCCCAACCACCACACGCAGCACTTTCTATGACCATCCAGTGGACTTCGTAATTTACTTCCTTATTGTTCATTGTCTATCTCCCCCAGCGAGAAGTAAGCTTCACAAGAGCCAGGGTGTTGTCTGCTGTTTATTATGCAGCCCAAGCACCTAGAAGGGTGCCAGCCCTTAACAGGTGCTCCATAAATATCTGCTGAACGTAGAATGGAAGTATGCCACAGAGTGCAGTCTGTATAAGGACAGGCGTTGATTTGCAATTTAGGTCAGTTCTTACTCAGGGGTTCCAGGGTTAGCGCATTAAGGATGGATGGATGGATCGTTCTGTCAGGAGACGGAATAAATTCTATACCTCTCATTTTTCAACAGGGTATTTTATGTCTCAAATGACTGGTGTGCAGACAAAATTTTGGAATAAACTAATTCAACAGATCATGGACTAATCTGACCTTTGAGACTAAAATGAGTTGGCAAACATGTTGACATACCACAGTTTCTTCCAGCCCTTTGAGGTCCTCCCTGGCTTGTTCCCTTTTGTCGTTGAGCAACCTAAAAAACAAAAAGGCATCATGAACCACCAATGGGGCATCAGAGATCTCAGCAGGTACCATTGGCACCTGCAGATAAAGCAACCAAATGAACCAGTTTGCACACATAGCCATCACCTGGTTTTAAATTGGCCCCACCTAGCCGGGATATTTGGGTATCTGAATCACAAAAGTAGGCTTTTTACAACTTTGCCAGGATGGGAGAAAACAGAAGGAATGTTTAAAGTGCACTCACAAGAGCTTTTCCAGTTTCATCTCTCTCTCTTGGTCCTCTATTTTCAGCTTGTTATAATCAGAACTGAGCTTCTCTTGTTCCAGTTGCAGTTTCTGATTCAAACTAAAATTGAGAGGAGAAAGCAATACATCCTACATCAATCTGAAATTCCAAGTCCTCCAGCTAAAGGTGTGCTTCTGTTCCAGCCCCATTAGCTCTGTGCAATAAAAGAGGCAATTCTGGAGGAGTTTCAGGGATCAGAAAATAAACTCACACCTCCCTCCCTGCCCAAGTGCAAACGAATTTCTGGGGAGCATCCGAGAGGCATGAAACTCGGGCTTTGAGGATATATTTAGAGGTGGCTTGCGCGAGAGCTTCAAAGGGAAAATAATGAGGGAAGGAAAGGCTGATATTTTAAAACAGCAAGAGTGCCCGTCAGAACATTCTACGGACATCATACACCCACTCAGGGACCCTTATTGGGCCATTTTCAACCTTCCCTTGCTCTCTGGTCCCATTTTTCTAAAAATCCCAAATCCAAATTCCTGGCTGACGGAGGAACAGTTCCACTTGTGATGCCCCCCAGGAGGGGAACAGAGGGAGGAAACAAGGTCTAGGGTCTCTACGAAAAACCACCTGTGACACCTGCCCAGCACTGACAGACCCTTGCGTGTAGGACTATAAAGGACAGATTGTAAACACTGGGAAGGAAACCCAGAGGTCCCTCTGAAACACAGAGGTCCCCAACCCTCCCTCCTTTCACCTTTCTTCCTCTCTTTTCCCTATCCAATTGGACATTGCGAGAGTGACTAATAGGGATAATGAATTTGAGACACACTTCAAGGAGGAAGCACAGCAGGAAGGACAGCTCAGCAGTGGCCCAGGGAAGGGGAGAGTCGAGGCTGCGCTTTCCTGAGGGAGACAGTGCAGCGCCCCAGCCCTCAGTGGCGCTTTTGCTCCCGGGGCCATCCTCCTCCGAAAACACAAATGTGCTGGGCGAGCAGCACTTACACACCGAAAGGAGATTGGGATCAGCAGCCTGGAGAATTCAACTCTAACTCCAGTTTGATTCCTACTTAGCAGTGTGACCCTAAGTAACTCATTTGACTTTGCTTCCCTTATTAAGGTTTCTTCATTTACAGAACATGGGAGGGGATAGAACTGTATTTCAACAAAACTGGTTTTGTTTTCCTATGCCTTTTATTTGAGGCATTAAAAAAAACATTATTCTATAGAGGTTCAAAAACTGCTAAGGAGCTCACGGTGCAAAAAAAAAAAAAAAAAAAAAAAAAAATGTTAAGGAGCCTCAGGAAGGATCCCGAAGGGGGGTGGAAACTTGTGGGATAATGACGTGGTGGAAAGCAAGAGAGGTGGAGGGAGAGGCTGTTGTGGAACACGGGCCCCTCAATGGCTGGGACGTAACAGGAGAATGGCCTAAAGGTGTCACCGGAGATGAGCTGCGATGTTGCCATCCTGGTAGACACCACAGGTATTAGAGAGTAGACAGAGGCTATCTGGGTCCCTCGGAGGTGTACATGCGCAACCAGGTGGCTGGGCGTTGCACTGTGTGCACGCATGTGCTGGGGCGAGCACGTGGCAGAGCTGCCTTATCTGAACCCCAGTCAGGACCAATTTAGGATTTGGGTGGGGGCGTTGTACTTCTCAGCGTGTCCCCACCTCCTGGGACATGGGTCTGCCTAGATGAGTCACCAGTATGACCTTGCTCTTCCGGGCCTGGGAAGGGTAGTTGGGCTCGCCTGCCACCTGCCCCACCAGCACCCCTCAAGGCCTCGCTCCAGATGGGGGAACAGGCCTGGGGAACAGCATGTCTCAATACTATGGCCCCAGAGTGGGCGCAGAGCCCAAAGGGCCAAGAGAGCAGAGGCTCTGGCTGCAAGCCATGTCCTTGCAGGCTGGCCGAGAGCCACGGCCACCCTCACAGCCCGGTGCCAACTCACTCCCGAATCTCATCGATGATTCTCTGCTTCTCCTCGATCTCATCCCGGAGTCGGGACAGCTGCCTCTGGTGGGCCTCCCGGTGGCTTTCCATCTGCTGCTCCAGCGCCTTCTGCAAACCCAGTCGGGAAGAGTGTCAGGCCCGTGTCAGCCCTCAGCCTGCACAGCGACAGGTCCTGCCCATGCCTCCCAGCAGCCAGATCCCAATACCAGGGCTCCCAGAACCTGCGTGCTCTATTGGGACAACAAAACCCAGGGCTCTGTTACAAAACTGAGTCGATCTTAGGAGCAAATTCACCTATTAACTAAATAAAAGGTTTCCCCTGGCTTTCTTCAGCTCACCTGAGCTACATGGCATTTCTAGCCAGACCAGTCAGAGGGCGCAGGCCCCTTCTGACCTGGATGACCTCAGGCAGGCCACGGACCCTGTGTGAGGAGCTACACATCCTCACCGGGACAGTTCAGGTACTTGTCCCCACATTGCCCCCTGTGCAGATGAATGACAATGTTCACAGAAGACCTCAGCAAAGCAATGTGGAATTGGGAGAGGACCCATCACAAGAGATGGGACCATCCATGGGCATGGCTTCAACCATGGGCCTATATCCCCAGTGGGGCTTATGGTTTGCCTAAAAGTAATCGAAGGTCTGTATTTTCTCATACCTCACTTTATTCACCTAAAAACCTTATATTCCTACCATTTTTCCTACATTTTTCTTTACTGTTCAAACTGTAACCAAAACTAAAGATCTCTATGTTGAAGACAGAAATTCAAATTTGGGGTGTTTCCTTACACAGCTCGAGGACAGAGCTATTTCCTTCCATTCAAAGGAAGGACAAGCATTTCTTCAGGAGTTAACCCACCGGTGTGGCCCAAGCGGAGATTGGCGGGTGCTGCTCCTTCCCTCTTCATCAGTACAGGCAAGAAAAATGTACGAATGCAACGTGACTATCATCTGTTAGAAGCACATCACGGTTTCTGGGCACCTCCGTCTCCAATTCGTTGCTAAACCAGGCCACACTCAGAGATGGGCTCCGACTGCCCAGCATGGGGCCCTTCCTGCTCCCTCCCCTGCCAATGCTTCACTGCAGGAGACAGGTTTTTCTACAACAAGAAACCTAGTCCAAATGCGTGCTAGGCTCAGGAGAAAGGGGGGGGGCAGGGGGGGCAGGGGGGGCGCGCTACGTACCTTCATTTCCTCAGCATCCTGCAGCCGCGTCAGATGTTCCTTTTCTTTATCCTGGAAGCTGACTTCGTGCATTTTTTCTGTTTTGAATTTTAAAGGATGGCTTCAGATTTAACTGGGAGTACTCACACCCAAAAGTAAAAATTAAAGAAAACAAACCCAGCAGAATGGTAATGGCATGAAACATCAGCGTCTATCACTGGTTACAACCATGGTACAAAGGAATGTCCCCTTGGAGGAGGACTTCTGGCTAAAGCAAGGCCAACTAGGTCCATGGGGTGCGGGGGGAGCAATCCTAGGGGAAAGGGGCTAATTTGGAATGGGCCACTCACTCTACAGCCCACTTGCACCTCACACCTGGGAGTATTGGTTCCCCACCTGGCCTCATGGGTGACTTGAGGCAAAAATGTGCTTTGTAGATAATAAACATGATGTATAGATTAGAAATGTGCTTGATAGATTATAAATGCGATTGGCAGATTATAAAGCACCCTGCAACTCTTAGTGGCATGATGCCACTAGTTGAGTTTCAGAAAGACCTAATTTACCTCCATGGGTATACTGTTTATTCTCTGAGAATCTGGGGTAGGGATAGTATCTAAGGATAAGAACAAGGAAGACAGAAATATAAAATAACATCCTCCAGATTAAACAGGAAAGCCCCATGTTTGGAACAGGGGTGCTGTGATGCACCTGCGGGAAGGAGGACAGGCCCAGCCTATTCTTGGCCAGCGGCCCCCAGAGCACACGGTACAACAGGCAGCCTGGGCTGAGGGTGGGAGTAGAGGGAGCAAATGATTGAAGACAGCGACTTTCAAGTCATTAAGTCTCCTCTCCAGTCTGTTCCACTTTATTTCACGTTCTCCTGCCTCTGTTTTATTCCTCTCAGGGGCAACACTGCAG
This sequence comes from Noctilio leporinus, assembly GCA_004026585.1. NCBI lineage: Eukaryota > Metazoa > Chordata > Mammalia > Chiroptera > Noctilionidae > Noctilio > Noctilio leporinus. The sequence continues at coordinate 55,368 of PVIW01006091.1, forward strand.
GAGCCATTTACAACAGAGAAAAGTTCTTTCCTCTGTCAGGCTTTGGGCTGAGTGCTCTGTTCCTAGCATTCATCCTTTATCACACAGAGAAAACATGACAAGATCACAGCAGGGGTGGGTATATTCTCTTCCTTTTTAAAATTTGCCTTGGCATTTGAGACAAAATGCATTTACTGAGAAAATAACTATACAATAATAAAGGAAATAGAACAGATAACATCATCACCAATCCTATTACCCTATCAAAGCCAGTTTCATTTCAAATATTAGTTTGCAGGCCTTGAAATACAAGCATCCATAGATTTCTGAGAGTTTTGATAACAGTAAAACAAAAATCACACATTATGGTTTTTCATCTAAGGTTGCATTACAAGCCTTGCTGCGACCTTCATCCACTTCATCTTCAATATGAAAAAAATATTCTATTGAACAACATAACACACTTCATCTAACTGTGAGACATGTAGGCAGCCTCCCTTTTTTCTACTTATATAAGTAATTATGCAATGAATATTTGAGAGTTGATCAAAAGTATGAAAAGTGTTATAATTACTAATATGTTTTTCAACATACTTTTCAAAAGGACTTCAACAATATTCATTGCAACCTATAATAGGTGTGTTCCCATTTCACCACAACACATACATTTTTAATACATTCTGTATGTCTCATCACTCACTTCTCCTGGATTTCTTCTATTTACTCAGATTTACTGAGTGTTTCCTATGTACCAGGTACTTCCTTAAGCAAAGGGAAGGGCTTGTTTAAAGAATGGAGACCCTGGCTGGTGGCTCAGTGAATAAGGCACTGGCCTGTGAACCCAAAGATTGCTGATTCAATCCCCAGCCAGGGCACATAACCAGGTTGCAAACCAGGTCTCCGGCCAGGTCCATAGCCCGAGGCAGGTGAAAGGCAACCATACATTGATGTTTCTCTCCCTCTCTGCCTCTCTCCCTGCCCCTCTCTCCAAAATAAATAAAACCTTTAAAAAAAAAAAAAGAAAAGGAATGGAGGGTGCAGCTAAGCCAAGGCACAGGGGTGGGCAAAAGATACATTTGGCTTTATTTATTTATTTTTAAAGATTTTATTCATTATTTTTAGGGAGAGGGGAAGGGAGAGAGGCAAAGAGGGAGAGAAACATCAGTGTATGGATGCCTTTTACCTGCCTCCAACTACAGACCTGGCTTGCAACCTGGTTAGGTGCTCTAGCTGGGAATCGAACCAGTGAGTGACCTTTGGGCTCACAGGCCAGTGCCTTATCCACTGTGCCACCAGCCAGGACTAAATTTGACTTTAGAAGAGTCCCCTAGGTGACAGCACAGTGGCCAGCCTGGAGCCAACTAGGGGTGGGTCCCTTGGTAGATAGATGCAATTGCAAGTATTTATGGGGTTAAGGGCAGTGACAATGAAGACGGAGATGAGCAGAACCAAAAAGGCACCTGGCAGGTCACACAGACAGGCCTTGTCAGACAGGAAGCCGGAGGTGGAGAAGAGAGGACTCTGACTCGAGCAGCAGGGCAGACTGAGGGAAAGTGGGAAGTGGAGCAGAAATAGAAGGAGGGCAGTCTTCTCGATTACCACCACCCCCATTATGCCATTGTTTCTAGTAGACCTAGAAATAGCTTTAATTGAGCAAAACTAAACAGCAGGAGTTCAGTTACCCAGAGAGTGTCTGATTTAGGCCAAGAGTGTGACATCTGCAAAGTAGTCAGTTATTTACCTTGGGCTCGGAGCTTGGCCAGCTCTTCACTGAGCGAGTCTTGGGATTCTTCCAGCTGCCTCCTCTTCTGTTCCATGTTCTGCATGTAGTCTGTCAGGGATTTGATCTTGGCTTCATGCTTTAAATAGCAAAGACATAAAAAGGAGAAGTGAATGACTAGTCAGTGATCATCTTGGCTTGCCTGGGGCTGTCCAACGGGAAAATACAATGGAGGAGGTGTCCTTGAGTCCTTTTTGAGTCCCAACACCCAAAGTGCTCGTATTCTAGATCAAGGACTTACTAACAGGGTCCTCTACTCCCTCCCTGCGCCGCTTGGCCTCACCCCTCACACATACCCCTCATGGCCCTGCCCCTCCTCACCATCCACGTTAGTGAGACACCAGGCTGTTCTTCCTCCTCGTACAAAACAGAATGCTGGAGAGAAAGGGGCAGGCAAGGGTCTGGGGCTGAGGGCTGCATTCTTTAAACCCACATCTCTGGATTTCGTCTTTGTAAGTCAAATATCACAGCTTTTCTCAAACTCACCAATTCCTGTCCCACGGATTTTGCATTTCACATTTCCCGCTCCTTGGCAAGCTCTGCTCCCATTCCTCCCAGACATGGACCCAGCTAGATCCCTTATCACTCAAAGCCCACCATTTTCTTAAAGCACTGAACTTCTATTGTTTGTCTTACCCATTCTCTTACTTGTTAGCTCCTTAAGGGTAGAGTACCTCCTTAATAAAATATCAGTGGGATGAATGAATGACTGGGAGTCCCTTGACTGACAAGTGAGAGTACGCAATCACTTCAAGGCAGACGGAAATAGGCAGACACTCCCCTCTAGACCTACAGGGTTCAGGTTTAGGAAGAAATACCCATCAGACTAAGCTCTAATCTAAAGAAATAACCTCTAGGAAACGGGACTCTGTTGGAGCAGTCATTTTATAAGCTCAGCTTTTGGTAAAGAGGATGAGTGTAAACAAAGACTATAATAGCATTTTAGCTGGCAATATTTTGTCAGGTTTCTTACATCATGTCAGAAAACAGACAGCCAAGGTTTCTCTTACTTTTGAATCCTAGGAAATAATGATCGAATCTTTAGCTTTGTGCAGTGCAGCAGAGTACAACATAGCACCTAAAGGAAAACTGTACTTGTTGATAATGTAGAAAGCTCTGCCTGGCTTAGGGAGTCTTTAACCCCAAACATCCCGATATTCTTGGCCCCCATCTCATAGTCCCAAAGTCAGGGCTACTCTTAAGACCTGGGCCCCTGGGACCCCAATTCTGGGCTCCAAACTTTATAGCACCCCACTTAGGCCATCCTCTAACAGCACCCTATTCCTGGAACCCACTTTCCCTTCTAGACCACACGCGGAGTACTGGGAACTGAGGAGCTCCCTACTTCAATAGGAAAAAGAGACAGTGGAGGTAGAACCTCTACATGCACTCTGGCTTCGGCCTCCAAATGAAAGGTGCAGGACCACCCAAAAGCACATGCCAGCAGTGTCGCAGGGGACCTAGAAATCATCCTGGAAGTGCACTGCATCCTAATTTATTTATTATTACTAATTTATTACTTTTCTTCTCAACTTTTACAGATTATAAAAAGGTCAAACAGTAGGGCAAGCCCAGAAAAAGTGGTATATATTTCACCCATAAACCACTCTAACTTGTCAACTATCTCCTCCCTTATATTTCTGGTCATAGCTCTATGGTGCATATTTTACGAAGTTGCAAAGCATATGGCAGGTGCTACCAAACATTTTCATTTTCACTATCTTTATATAATTACACTGTCCAAATGGCTAGATTCATTTTTTCCCTTATTATTGAATTTATTGGGGTGACAGTGATTAACAAAATTATACGGATTTCCAATTCAAGTCTCTTTCCATTGCTATTTATACCCCAATATACTCTCTCTCCATTCCCCAACCCTTTTCTCCAGCCATAAAATAATTTTATTTCTAAGAGCTGCATAATTTTCTTCCATATAAGTTTATGTTATTAGTCTATCAATATTTGGGTGTTTTATTTTATCTTAATGTAATATTGAATTCAATATCTTCCATGTAAGCTTTAATTTTTTAATCAGGAAATGGTAATACTACATGAAACAAAAATTTTTCATTTTTATTACCAATAAAGAAATATCGTAAGTAAAATTACTGGACCCAAGTACACGCACGGTCTATCTGGCAAAAGTCCAGCCATTGTAATATAATGAGAACAGTTTGCACAACATCAATGTGACCTGGGAGCCAAGGAGAACGGACTGCCATGCACATACGTGAACGATTTCACTGTACTAGTCGGTGGGGGTGGTAGACGTTGTTGAGTGAGCACGTGTACCGTGTGGCCACGGCATTCAAAATGACTTAAGTGAGTAGAGCAATGAATCTGCATCAGACTTTGCATTAAGCTTGAACACTCCTCCACAGAAACCATTCGGATGATTCGAAGGCTGCAGCTGTGGGCAACTGGTAATTGGCAGCTTCATTAGGACAACATGGCTGCTCATGCATCATATCTCATGCTGAGGTTTTCGGTGAAACATCAAATCGACCAGATGACTCAGCCCCTTACAGCCCAGATTTCGTGCCTCGTAACTCCTGTCTTTCCCCAAAACCAAAATCACCTCTGAAAGGGAAGAGATTTTGAACTATTGGTAAGATTCAGAAATACCACAGGGAAGCTGATGACAATTGGAAGAACTGTGTAAGGTCCCAAGATTCCTACTTTAAAGAGGACTGAGGTGTCACTGTCCTATGTACAATGTTTCTTGTATCTTGTATCTTCTTTAATAAATGTCTCTATTTTTCATACTACATGGTTGGATACCTCACGGACAGACCTCATATGCTTACATTTTTCATGGTTTTTGATTCCCAAGGTGCTTTCCAAAAGGACTGACCAAATCATACTTTCTGAACAATGAATATAAATTTCACTCTCACACACTAGCATGAAATAACCTTTTTAATACATTTCTGCTTATTATGTTAGTTGTAAAATGGAACCTTGATGTTTTCATTGCATCTCTTAGATTATTATGGTGGCAGACAAGGAGGCTGGAGATGGTTCTATGATTATAAATTACTGTTCTGTTTAAAAGCATTAACAGAACAAAGCATGTGCTTATCTGCCTCTCAGTATTGTTCGATACTCCGCTCCATGCTGACATGTATCTGTTTTCCCCAAGTCACTTCAGCTGTCTCAGGCCTGGTATACAGCAGTGACAGCACATGCTATGCTGTTTGCAGAAGCCTCAAACCCCCAACACCAAGCTCAGGGAACAGTGGCAGACCAGAAACGAGACTGTTTTCTGAAGCCACCTTACTGAAATGAAAGTGCCATTCCAACGGGAAGAAGAGCAGCCCCATCGCTGAGCGAATGAAACGTGCCCGGCTGCTTGGAAATCCCTCCGAGGCTCCAGGTGCACGTGGACTTTAGTTTGAGTCCCAGCTCTGCCTTTCACTGGCTCCATGAGTTTGAACACTATATTTAATCATTCCAAGTCTTAATTTCCCTATTGGAAACACAAACAATAATAAAACCTGCCTACTGGAATTTTCTAAAAGCTCAAGTGAGATAATGCATATACAGAGCTTAGCACAGTGTATTAGCACGTTGTAAACACCCGATGTTACTAATAATTGTAGTAGTAGCAGTAGTTTCTGTTTTCACCCATTAAATTGGCCCAATGCTAGAGATTAAAGATGAAGGACTATTGCCTTAGCTGATAGGAGTTTAAGGTTCCACCCAGTCTTATCCGCTTATTATTGGGTTGGCCAAAAAGTCCTTACACATTTTGCCATATGAGGGTTCTAGTCCAGCTTAACTGTCTTTAACTTCATTTGAAACAATCTTGTTAGATGGCATTGTGACAGCTGTCACATCAGTATACATTTTTTACAACTTATCAAAATTGGTAAGTTTTGGTGCAGCCATTTAAATAGTTAATATGAAAGAAGAGATAACATTTTTTAGCATATCATGCTTTATTATTTCAAGAAAGGTAAAAATACAACTGAAACGCAGTAAAAAGAGTTGTGCAGTGTATGAAGAAAGTGCTGTGACTGACTGAACATGTCAAAAGTGGTTTGTAAATCTCTAGGTACTACTGACATTTTGGCCAAATAATCCATTGCTGTGGGGCTGTCTTACGCGTTGGAAGATGTTTAGCAGCACCCCTGGCCTCTGCCCACTAGAAGCCAACAGCAGGAGCAAACACGTACTCAAAATATCCAAATCAACAAAGTTATTGGTGAGATAATAAAAAATATGTCTTTTATGGAAACAAATATAATGGGCTTTTTGGCCAACCCAACGTATATCTCTACCTACCTACCTACTTACCTACCCTGCGTACATGCCTACCACCAATACCCCACATGCACCATCAGCCCCAGGAAGAGCCCAGAGGAAGCAGATTTCAAGATAGAAATATATAGACACATCCTTTGAAAAGAAACTAAAGGTACTTATACAAAATCTAGCCTGGGTGAAGAAAAAGCTTGGACCATCATTGCCTGGGGAAGCCATGGACAAGTTCTACGTAAAAGCAAATTCACCAATACCCCACATGCACCATCAGCCCCAGGAAGAGCCCAGAGGGAGCAGATTTCAAGAAAGTGTGGGTGTGAAATGAAGCGGAAAGGTGGGAGCTACCTGGGATATGAGCAGCTGGCAGGCCGCCAGCTCCCGCTCGCTGGCATTCATCTTCCTGTTGGAGTCCATCTGGGCGCTCTCAAGCTGTTTGCTGCGGTTCACCAGGGACTTGACCTCTGACTTCATCTTGCTGATGTACAGACGGGCCATGGTGAACTCCTCTTCAATGACTCCATTCACATCTGCCAACTGAGCACAGGAGCACATTCAACTACCACCTATAATTCCAGCAGTTCATGGGGTTCCTGAAACTTACCCATGGAGTCTCAAAATGTCTATGGGTCCCTGGTTAAGAATTCTTAATTATAGGACCACAAGCTGGAAACGATCTAAAAGGTACTACACGTTCAACCTCAAATTCTCGGAAACCTTGGGTGAAACTTTTCATTAAAAATCTCTTCTAGGCCCTGGCTGGTGGCATAGTGGATAAGGCACTGGCCTGTGAACCCAAATTCCCAGCCAGGGCACATAACCAGGTTACAAGCCAGGTCTCCAGCCAGGTCCGTAGCTGGAGGCAGGTGAAAAAGGCAGCCATACATTGATGTTTCTCTCCCTCTCTGCCTCTCTCCCTTCCCCTCTGTCTAAATAATAATTTTTTAAAATCCTCTTCTAAATATAACCCTCAATTAACCAGGTCTTTCTTTACAACTGATTTGTAGGATAAAAGAGATAATATCAAAAGAAAAAGGCACTGAAGATTAAAATAAGAGATCACTTTGAAGAAGTGTTCCATTCAATATCTAATGCCTTATTTATATTTCTAGACTAGCAGAAAGGCCCAGTGTTCTTAAAAATGACTGAGCCCCTGTAAGAACTTCAATCAAAATTTCAATTATGTGCTCTATAGTCTGCTATTCAGAGAAGTAGTCCAATGGCTTGAATATGTACAACTAAGAGTTGAAATAAAAAGGATTTTCTATATAGTTCTCAATTCAACAACAAAGCCAATGAGTAAGAATTGCCATACCAAAAGCCCCCTCTCGATGAAGATCCTTCTGCATGACTTCTTGTTACTACCAACCTACATTTCCTTGCCTCCATGTGCCTGCCCCATCCAAGCAGAGAGGAATCTGTCTCACTATTTAAGATCATCTGAGAATTATAGTCTAAACCCACCTTTAGAAGAGAAGATTCTGACAGCCAGTATTCTTGCATGATCTCATATTTGGTTTCTAAGTTTCAGAGCGCCACTGGAAACAAAAATTGGCACAAGATACTTGGCCTGGACACCCATTTCCTGAGCTGCAAACATGCTCAGGAAGGGCAACTGACCAAATTAGCAAAACAATTGTGTGCATATTTTGTTTAACCACCAGAGGGCAGCCTAGCACTTCAGGAGAAAACAAGCACCTCCAGAACCTAGCAGGTGAACAGAGGTTTCAGCTGGTTCTGAGACAATGATTCCAACGGTTTTCTTGATGTTCCATAGTATACTCCAACACCCCACATTCATCGCTATTGCTGTCATGAGGTCACTGTATGACTATCCTTTGAGTCAACATTTAAGAGTTCAGAATGTGGGATTGAGTATCAACCCTGAAAACTGGTAGCAGATGGGAAGGTACAGGCGAAGGCAGCACACTGAGCTGCAGCTCAGTGGCATCCCTCCCTTAAGAATCCTGCAAGGGGAGTTGTTAAATCAGTGTCACGCGACACAACTCAGATCTACGTTACCAGCAAGAAAATCTACCAGTATCAGCTTGTGACTCCATTTTAATTTAACAGGGGTTCTTGCATAAGCCCATTATCTTTCCTGACTACGAGAAATTTGTCTGCCAACACCACTCCCCTTTTTACAGAGTCCTTTTATAATCCTATAGCACAAAGATAATGAGTAATAAATGTCTGCCATCCTTACATTTTATTGTTCTATCTTTGTGATTGGTTGAATGTAGAACAGAGATGAGAAACTCAATCTTTATCCTGACCAGGTGTGCCCTGCATACTGTCCAGTTAGGGTAGAAAGATAAGGTAGCACACATATCTGCTATGGGGAACTCACAACCTACACCAGCTCCTGGTAGTTAAACATCACCAAAGGGACAAACCCCTCCTCCTCTCCAGGACTGTCCTTAGATGAGAACACTTTCTATTCTGTCCCCAGATCCCATATGAATAGGGGAAGTATAAAAATACACACACACACACACACACACACACTCTCCCTCTCCCCCCCACCCCTCCCATGGGCTTCCTTCTAAATAATAGCTGGATATTTCCTCCCCAAAAGCCAGAACAAGAACTTCCAAAGACTACTCTTGTCCTAGGAAATCTAAGAAAAATATTTTGAGCCTATGTTTGAAAATATACCAGTATTTCAAACAAATGATTTTAACTATAAGGTTTCTTACCCCTTAAGAGTTCATATATTTAGTCATTAAATTCAGTTTTCAGTAACTCTTGTACATTATTGTTTCAAAAAAAAAAAAAGAATTAGTTTGTTGCTAAAATGTTATTTCTAACTCTCCCCTGGGTGTGCCCATGACTCCAACAGGGCACACTGGACTTTGTGACCTAGTACAAATGACTAATCCAGGGGAAAAAAAGTCTGCCTTCACATGGGAAGACAGATGTTGCCTGTCCCTTCTACTCTGCCCACAGAGGAAGTTACCACCCACCCCACTACACACACACACACACACACACACACACACACACCCTGAGCATAGTCTGGCTGTGCAAGGTGCCGTTTCTAGGCCAAGTAAAAGGTAAGTAAGGTGACTCTTTCCACTCTAAGATATAGAAGTCAGAATGAGACTAAAAGAAGTTAGTGTGGGGCAAAAGAAAATAGGGCATCTAATCCACCCATTTTATTTACGCTACCTCTACTGTTATTAGTTCACGGTTGGATTCCTGAAAAATCTTTGCTTTAAGGAAAACCCAGCAACGCTGGTACATGAAAAGAAGCGGAAGCTCACAAATAAACCTGACAAAGTCAACACTGGCCTCATCTTGTCATTAGCTGGTCTCACCTTGTTTTGCTAACTAAACAAAATATGGCCAGATTCTCTTTCAAGACACGATTGAGCTGGAGGAATGGGAGTTCTTCTGTATCCAAACTGTGCAGCCGGCCATGTTCTGGAAGTGATGGCCATGGAGGCTCCAAAAGCCCCTTTCCCCCACACCACAGCTCATTTTCTTAGATCAAAATAATTATATTAATTGAGTAGTCCTAAAAATAAGGAAGGCATTAGTAATAAGTGGAGCTTCATCAAACTAAAACACTCTACATGGCGAAAGAAACCATTGAAAATGCAACTTATGGAACAGGAGAAAATGTATGCAAATCATATATTTGATAAGGGGTTAATATCCAAAATATTTTTTAAAAACTCATATAATTCAACAGCAAAAACCAAACAATCTGATTTTAAAATGGACAGAGGATATGAAGAGACATTTTTTTCAAAGACACAGATGGCTAACAGATACACGGAAAGATGCTCAACATCTCTGATCATCAGGGAAATGCAAATCAAAACCACAATGAAATATTACCTCACACCTGTTAGAATGGTTGTCATAAAAAAGACAGAAATAACAAGTGTTGACAAAGCTGTGGAGAAAAGGGAACCCTAGAGTACTGATGATGGGAATGTAAACTGATACAGCCATTGTGGAAAACAGTATGGAAACTCCTCAAAAATTAAATTTCTTACAAGTATAACTACCATACGATCCCGCCATTCTACTTCTGGGTATGTAACAGCAAAGGAATTAAATCAAAATTACATGGGATACTTGCGTTCCCACATTCCTTGCAGCATCAAACACAATAGCCAAAATATGGAAACCTAAGTGTCTGTCAGCAGATAAATGGATAAAAGATGTGGTCCATGTGTGTAATGGAAAATGATTCAAATTATTCAGACATGAGAAAGGAAATCCTGCCATTTGCAACAAAATGGATGGACCTTCAGGGTTCATACACATCACTTACATGTGGTATCTAGAAAATCTGAAAACATCAACCTCAGAGAAACAGAGTAGAGTGGTGGTTACCAGCGGTTGGAGGGTCCTGGGGGGTGAATGGGGAAGTTAATGGACAAAGGATACAAACTTCCTTTTAACATTATAACATTATAACATAACATTATACCATCAGCAAGTTTGGAAAGTTAAAACCACAGCATGGAGACTACAGCCAAAGATAAAGATACTGCATCATATACTTGACTGCTGCTCAGGAAATTGCTCTCAAATGTTCTCATCAGGAAAAAGAAATGGTAACTGTGTGATAAAATGAAGGTGGTAGATAACCCCGTGGGATAATCATTTTGCAACATATAAAAGTACTAAAACAAGATATTTGTACACCTTAAATTATGCAATGTTATGGTCAATTATATAAAAGAAAAGCTACAGAGATGCAGTAGGGGAGGAATCAGTACCCACATGATATATCTAAGAAATACTTGTATATGTCGTGTAATTTCTGAGCTGACAACCTTTGATGAGATAATCTAGCTCACCTTGTCAATTTACAAATTAGGGGAATGAAGCCCAGAGAATGAAAATGACTTGCCCAAAGTCACACCACTCCTCCCTTTAGATCTCATCCCCTTAATAACTGAACTATAATTGTAAGGGAAAAGCAGAATCATTAAGACTAAAAAAAGAATGATTAAGATGAAGCCTACAAGCGAGAGTTATCAATGAAATGAACACATTATCAATGAAATTAACTAGGGCTTCCAATGTTTGGAATCCAAAAATATCTTGAAGCCATCCAGTTGAGTATTTAAAAATAATTTCCATCATACTTCAGATTCCCAGGGGTAAGGAGTCTCTTTTAAGATGCTGAAGCACCCAGACATTCCTTGATTTCATTAGCATTTTTCATCAGCTCTATTTTAGAATTTAGCATAAAAAATATCTTCCTTTATCATTATCAGCAGCAGACGCCAACTTCCTATAAATCCATTCCACCTTCCTATCTTGAGGGCCATTTAATCTCCCAAACGTCAGGAGTTTATAGCTCAGAACCAGTGTATGCTTCTAAAAATTGTTTTAAATCTTCAAATATAAAAGCACCATACTGGTGCTTAATGGGGTTAATTCCATAGTATCTGAGAATTCTAGGTTATAATTAGATTCATTCATAAAGATTTAGGAAATATTCTGTAACAATAGAGGTTCCATGAAAGAACGGTTAGGTTTTGCAAAAGATCACATACCCTCAGCCTTGAGCTGGTGGTATACCACCCAAGAAGCGTAGATGTTTTCCAGAAATGTCTATAAACAAATGTAATCTGGGAGCCTTTTCTGGTATAATCCCAACTCAAAACCTGAGGGCTCCACAAAGCAAGCCAACGTAGAATTCAGCCTTTTAAAAGTCAAATGGCTAAGTTCAAAGATTTTGGTTTTAGAGGCTTGTGAGGTGAAAGCTGAGCACCACAGCACCACTTTCTGGCTTAATTAAATCCATGCATTTTCAATGGCTACTCTGTCTCTGTGCGAGGGGCTGTATTACTACGAAACTACTGTAGACAAAACAATGTGCTAGCGCCGTAAAGATTGGACCAAGAAATAAAATGGAGGGATCAGCATCCGTCCCACACACTACTGGGGACACTAGATATGTCTCCTATCTTCCTGTGGTGATGGTTTCATGAGTGTACACATGTAACTTCTCAACCTGTACACTTTAAATAAGTATAGCTTACTTTATATCAATTATACCCCATAAAGCTCTTTTTAAAAATGGTCTAATTTTTCATGGCATCCATATTATGGCAAGTTTTTCTTCACTGAGAACTTCATTTATTCTCTCTTCCCTCCATTCCTAGCCCATGGACCACTTTACACCTCATTCTTCCCACCTCCCTTACTTCCTTGACATCAATGGTACCAATGTGCACAACACCAGGAGATTATTTATAGTTGGCTTAAGCAAATGATAGTAATCTTATTTCCCCACTTCCCTAGCTTCCTTTGCAGTGTGGGATGACCCACTTCTGGCCAATAAGGCATAAGGGAATGTCTAGGTGACTTCTGGGAGATAATTCCTTCCTAAATGAAAATGGCTTCTTTTTCAGCCCATCCTGCCTTGAATGCAGTTGTGTTAGGATGTGATGACTGGTGCTGTAGCAGCTATCTTGCTATCATGAGACAAAAACCTACCAATATGAAAAAGTAACAGGTTAAGGAAAGCATAAAAGCAATAAAGAAAAGGCCTGGATCCTTGACATTGTTGAAACAATGCACCAAACCAAAACTTGCATCTAAAATTTAAATGAACATGGACAACAGGTGGGATTGACTTTGGGTGGGTGGGGAGGGGGACAGAGGGGAGCAAAAAGGGGATGGATGTAATATAACAACAATAAAATTTTTAAAAATAAATAAATAAAATAAAATTTAAATGAGCAAAAGAATGGCTTCAGAATCTTGTTCAAATGCAGATCCTAATCAAGTAGGTTTGAGGTGGGACTAAATGAGTGTAGATTCCCTATTAAGTTCCCCCGTAACACAAATCACAACTTGGATAGCAAGACTCTAGACTTCTCACACTGTGACTAATTAAATGTAGCTTTGTTTTGTAAGCCACTGTTAGAATCCTATTACTTTGATTGAAAAGCTTTCCTACTTCATGCTGATTGGTCGGGAAATGTTCACTCTGTTGGATTCTCACAGAGAAGGAAAAACACAATTCTGAGACTAGAACCGTTGGTTAACTTATTTCCAAATTTCTGTGCCACTGGTAGGTAAGTTTGAGGACTATACCAATTTACATAATGTCAACCAAGATTTGAAGCCATTTCCTAGATTTAAAGGTAAAATTTCCTCTCCTCCTCCTCCTTACCTGAATAGTCATTCAATCAGCCCTCTGATCTTCCTTACTGGGTATTACAAAGCACGTAGCAGGTGCAAAAAAATGCGCTAAGCATTGGATGCTTAGGAGAATAAAAGCACAGACCCCACTGCTTAGGACCATGCCACTGTAAGAACAGGTAGAAAGAATAGAGAGGGGCTAACTTACAGTCTTCACATCATTGGTGCCAATAATTCCACCTATCTCCCCCAGGTCCTTCAACAGCAAATTCAGGATCTCGGTAGCTCTCTTTTTCTGGTGGTTGCTAAGCTCTTGAAGCTGGCTCAGCTCTCTCTGTGTGGTCGTCAGTGTCGTCTGAAAAATACATTTCCACAACAAATTAAAAGGGTTGCCCATCAATTTTATACACTCAGCACTGCAATGAATAACAACATATGTAAGATGGAGTTCTGTTACCATTTCATGTGATTTCAATATAAGGGTCCATTTTTAAGTCAAACTATCATATAGCACTACATTCTTTGATGAGAAGAGGAATTTGTCTTGGCCTGATATGTTATGTCTACTTATAAGATGACTGTTTCCAGGTTGGTGAAATAAGTTATTAAAAATAAATAAAGCCCACAAGGAGCCCTTAGGTTTATAATGTGTAATCACATCTTCCTACCTACCAGATGTTTTGTGTCAGTTCACATTTTCAGGGGTCCACACACACCTGCAGGACCCCCATCTCCACTTACAAACAAACCTGCTTCCTGGACCACTTCCAAATTCCCATCTGACTTCAGTCTGGAGGGCCCAAAGGGACATTAATAAGTTTAGAAAACAACTTAGAAAATTTTTAAACTGCACAGTGAACTGAATTGAACACTTCATCTCTTTTCAAAATATATCAAATTCAACAAGACTGGGCTTCTTAATATATAACAGAAACTCTTTTACTGCCAAACATCCATAAACCCATTATTTTTCCCACCCCTCATGAATGTTACCAGAAGGTGTATATTTTTAACTAAAACTCTCAACATCAAAAGAATAGCCATTTTTTGGTGTCTTAGTAGCAACTCTGCCAACAACAACAAAATAATTCCCCTAAATGAGATCTATGCAATTCTTCCAAACGCAGCTATTTTACTAGAGCACTTTTTAATATCTGACTAAATGAGTCCAGTAGTACTTTGGTTTGACAGAAAATAAGAATCGTATCGTGGGGAATGTTTTATTGTTTTGAGAAGCAAACACCAAAGATGAGTGGAGAAACCCTGTAGGAAATAATAAGCGGAGGAAATCTAAGTCTCCTTCTTCCCTAAATGACTTCAGCTCTATTTTTCTGTCTGTTTTTGGTTTTGTTTTTGGCATTACCACTGCTAATTCCATTTTTGTTTTTAAAATTCACAGGCGCAGTAGCTCCCATCTTGAGAAGCCATTTAAAAACTCTTTCTTCATGCAACTGAATGTATGGAGTGAGGAGCCTTTTCCATCAGCTCTCCGGTCATCAGCTTAGAGCTTCCCTGTACCATCTGCTATTCTCCTTGCCCGGGAGAACTGGATGTTTTCCACAGAGCGGTCTGGGCACAATCCCATGATACCAGACCACTGGGCTGAGGTGCCAAGGGCAGCCGGGTACAGCCGTTCAGCTCCCCACCACCCATTTTCCAAGTAGACAAGGACAAAATGGACACAGCCCACCACCAGCCACTTTGCCAAATGCTCACTGGCCCTGATGCCATGAGCTCACTGTGCAGAACCTGCAGCATCTTTCACTGGGAGAATCTAAAAATTAGAAAATGTGAGACTGAAGCACTGGTTTAAATAGAGGACAACAAACAAGCCAGGGCAGCGCAGTCCCAGGCTAGTATGAGGAATGGGGAGGACTGGATTTCATTCATGAGGGTTTAAACACTAGAGCGAAATCCATTGCCATCCATGGTCACCCACCCTCATCTGCTGATAAGACAATTTGAGATTCATTTACTGATACTTTCAGAAATGCACAGATCCATGCTAAGTGCTTTATGTAAATTGTCACTAATTCTCTCTCCCTGAAAGGAGCATGTTATTACCGCCACTTTACAAATAAGGGAACAAATACTCAAGACGTTTAAATGTTTCAACTAAGGACTAATAGTCATAAAGTCAAAATCTGAACTAGGACTTTTCTGGCTCCCAAGTCCGTACTCTCTTGACTATTCCACAAGGCATTCTGCTAAGGTATAAATCCCTTGATAAAACAGTTGTGCAATGCAGTTCTAGGATAAGTGGACAAAAGTCATTTATATAAAGTATTTTGATTATTAGAAGACTTCAGAGGATGCATCTAACACTCAAAAGCCATTCAGCTAACTGCTTCCCTAGATATATGCAGTCTGTCAACAAACATGGACATAAGCACAGGACTGGCAGCTGAAGCACGAGTGATCCCACCCCCTAGACACAAAGGCTCCAACCGTTTTCTGGGCCAGCTCATCTGTCAGCTGCTCATTGGCCCTGGTCTTGTCCTCCACTTCCTGGGACTTCTGGTCGTAATTGACAGCCAGCTCCTCCAGGGCCTGGAGAACTTCTTTCACCTCATCTTTGGCTGCCTCATTTTCAATCTGGAGACGTGTCAGCTCCTCCTGGATCTTCTCGTAGTCTCTTCTTGTGGAAGCTAAAAGCTGGGAAGTGAGATGGCAGGGAACTGGTAAAACTAACGTTTGAATGTTTGTGTCTGTTCTCTATCCAAAATAAAGTAATTTAAAGAAACAGATACAAGAAGGTAAGTTGGAAAAGCTCAGGATGACTAGAAACCCTAAAGTATATTGAGATGCTAAATTTAAAAAGAGATTTCAAAAATCTGTTTCTTCTTTGTTCTTTGGTGTCCCTCTCCTTTTCTTTCTTCTTTTTAATTTAAAACTGCATAGGCTCAAATAATTGACTGTACATCAAAACTCACCAAACTTTGTAGTTAGCTGGCTATTCCATGTGTAACAAAATATGGGGGTGAAGGAAGGCAATAGTAATACTTACATGGCTTTTTGATATTATGATTATTTCAGAGTAAATTGGTCAATTTCAGAGCCAACCAAAACATAATAAAAGAGCAGTCATCGGTTTTTCTTAATATTCATCATGGAAGCATAGACACACACATCCCAAATACTAACAAGAGTTAAAAATTAATGACTCGGCATGTAGATGGTTTCACTATCTTGGTGCCTATTTCATTTTCTGATTTTCCTCTAACGAACAGGTATTGCCTTGATACCACAGAAAAAGAAATGTATTCAAGAGTTTTTACGAACTATAACAAAAAGGAAAGTTTTTCCCAGGCAATTGTACCAAATTGGAAATGCAAAGGAATAGAATCGGGAAGAAGAGGGCAGGAAACACTACGCAAATAGAAGACTCAGCTCTAGTTAAGACACAAATCAGTTAAATATGGTTCATCTCACTGCAAAGGCATACGTGATCTCCCTGCCGAAGGAAACATTTGGGCAATGGGCATAATCCTTATCTTGAAAAGATGAAGAGGAACGAAGAGGAAAAGGAAGGAAATGGTTATTTTAAAAGTTAAGCCTATGGGGAAAAAAAAGGAAAAAGACCAGTCATGCCTATGGGAGGGCTGCGGGTGAGGACATGAACCCAAGTTACCTATAATTGCATTACATGATCCAAGCCATAGTATTTTAGCAGAAAGCAGAAAGCACCCTAAAGCACAAAATGGAAAGAAAGAAAAAAAAACATTTGATAGATCATCTGTCTTTTCTTTGCTTAGGTTCCTGTTTGTAAAATACTTGGCAAAACTCAATGCAATAAAGACACTTACAGGAGAATTGAACGCCTTCAGGGACATGGAAAGCAATTTGCCTCCTTTTTACTGCATCACACGTATACAAACACAACATTCCGACCCCTTTTCTCTTTGCTTTCCCTTCCTCTACCTTCTAATTTTCATTTGTTTGTTTTTCCTACAAGATAACACGAGAACCTGGTACGTATCAAATACCTGAGCTGGCTAATGTGCAAAGCTGAAGAAGGCTAGCACGGCAGAAAAAGGAATGCTGAGTACTGGGTGGGCAGAAGTAGAACCATCCTTATCCTTGTCCAGCTACTGAGCTCCTCCATCTCTTCAAACACTAAGCACTGCAACCAGCTACTCACCCTCAAAATCCCAAGGCTCTATCTACCAAGTCAGATATTTATTTTCTACACTCAGGCAAAATCTTTTAAGGCACTGAGAAGAAGCCTATCAAGAAATTTCCACATGATTCAGTGACTTTGGAAAAAAATCCCTTGCAAATTAAATTTCTGAGACAAACATCAACAACAAAGAGTAATAAAAGAACTTTGTAAAAAGAAATTTATTACAAACTTTACCTCATCCTGATCCAACATCTGCTGCTTTAGCTTTTCAGCCAGCTGGCTCTGCTGGTTAATTTCATCATCCTGAAATGAAACATCATGTTTAATTCTTTTTGGTTAGTTATGTCATTTTTGATATCCTAGTTTCCCAAGACTGTTGGATACTGGGATGCCAGCTATAAGCTTCCCAATAAGTAAAGGGAGTGGTGTGGTGCTTTCCCATAGGAGAAAGATTGGTTCTGGGGTCTTGGGTTGATTAAAATCTCTCTCACCCACCTTTGTGAGCAGATGAAACATCTGGGTACTCTGGAAAATACCGTATCCTACACATCCACCTCAATCCCTGCTCTTCCAGAAATCAGAGATTCAGGGCTTGGGAACTGAAAGGGACTTCAGAGATCTCTTTCCCAATTCAAAAATGTTAACAGTGAATTCCTAGCTCAACAAGTGAGGCCGTGAAGTTCTGACGATCTGCACTGTAATGTATTCATGTCCCCAATCCTGTCAAGCACATCAGTGACCAGGAACGTTGACATGTGATATGTAGGAAAGACCAGTATTTCTAATTCAAACCTCTTACTTAGATTAGAAAAACACTTAGTAGAGAATTCATCTTTGGCATGAGCAGAAATCCCTCTTGATTGGAAGTTAATTTTCTTACCAGTTTGAAAGGGAAAAAAACCATCAGGGAAGCTGGGGGTACAACAATGCTAACTCTCACTTTCCTGCCTGTCACTGACACCCACAAGGCAATTTTCTCCTCACTCACATTTTCTGACACTAGGTATTGCTGCCACAGAAGCCAGAGCTGCCAGCCTCTCACTATCCATGGAAGCATCTCTGCCTCTCCCTAGACACACCCACCCAGAGGGGCAAAGCAGTAGACAGATGACCCTCTACTGCATGAGGCTCAGTGTTCACAACAAATATTCTCATGGGTTCAAATGCACATCAGAGGCAGAGCCTGTGAGAACGAAACGTGGCTTCACATGAGCCTCTCTCCCTTACAGAACAGCAGAAAATCATATCTGATGACACCTCTAGGGTCTAAATCCCAAGCTGAGTCAGAACCAGTTCAGCATTGTGGGGTTCCTCTTTGTGCCAGGTGCTGTCCAGGTGATTTCACCAGTAGCCCATAAGGAAAAATAAGAAGAAAGGGAGGGAGGGAGGGAAGGAAGAAAGAAAAACCCTCACTGTGCTTTCTACCATTTGTAGAGGTGAGGTGAGGGTTACACTGAAGGGCCCAGTTGGCAAACCTTCTTAGCAAAGCTCACTTTCCCTGGGATAGTCTCCATCCCATCAGGTACCGGGAACAGTTTTGTGCTACGTTCTTCAGCATATAAATATTAAACAACTTAACACAAAAGACTCAAGGAGTTTAACATCGGGAGTTGCCATCTTCCTGGGGGATAGATAAGCAACAGCTACAAGCGATATAAATCACGAGAGGAGACAAATGATGGAACAGGCACTTCGTTCTTATCCTCTGTTCATTTCAAAGCCTGGAGACATTGACTTCCCCTCTCCCTGACAGGATTCCAGTGGGATGAGGCAATGATTCTGAGGTATAGTGAGAAACCAAGGGCCCCAAACCCATCCAAGAAGCCTAAAGAACAGGGATTACATCATAAGGTCACAAATCACTGCCAGAGACATTTCCCAAAACTACATTTATCCTTTATTAAGGTAACTGCTTTAAGGAAGGAGCATAGTCTATTGTGATTTTTAAATTGTTTCAAAAATCTTTCAGAGTACTATGGGCTGTGTTATCCATCTATACCTATTACTGAAGTACATCTCATATACCACATTTACGCAGACTCATTCAGATGCTATTAAGATCTAGTCCATGCATAAATGATTTTAAAGCCCCTTTCAGAAAATATTCTTGTACTTGAATTTTCTCATCCTTGAAATAGGTGAGTTGTCAACAGGTCGCTGGTCATCTTTAATTATAAAGATGCTTGTGTTGCAATGGTAATCAGTGAAATGAGTAAATAGAAATACTTCTATTTACATTTAATTCTGTCTCATATACTATCTCCATACATAGCACAGCAGGATTGGAGAGGTGACGGGGAATAAGAAAAACAGTGGCAACACTAATTTGGTCATCTTTTAGCTTTGCTTTTAGCCCACCTGATACCACGTAAGATGTGGCTTCTCCCTTTTGCAAGCAGAAAGGGAGAAGACAGAAAAGAAGGAAACCAACATTTATTGAGCATCGGCTATGCATAAAAATCTTTTCATCTCCCCTGCAAGCTTGTGCAATAACAGATGTGAGCCCCCTGTTGCAGATGAGGAAAACATCTTCAGTGGGATCAGTCCCTGGCACAGATCTCAGCACTTCAAGCCACAGACCTGACTCTAAAGTGCATCATTTTCCATCACACAGCACTGTCCTGAAACCCCTAGAGGGATAGTACAGAGGGACAGAGGGGACTGTGGAGCCTTCCTCCCAACACGTTCCACACAGGCTTGCTCATTGGGGCTGACATGTTCCTCATGTAAAGGTTGAGATCCAATGGGATGAGCACGGGACCCACGCTTTATAACCTCCCTGCAACTCTGCTGCCTCCAGGTGATGCAAACTTGAGTAAATAATGTTTACAACAGGGGCTAGTTTCTCATCCAGACTAGACACTTCCAGTTCTACCACTTAGTCACCTATGAAGGTACCATGTTCCAAGCCATGTATTCTCAAAAGTATCAAACCACCTACATACATGATCAGAAATATAAAGTACTTTCTAGAATCCTTAAGAAGAGGACAAACAGGAATGACAATTGACAAGGCAGGATCCATGGGGAGAGTTACTAAGGTCAAACCATTCGCTGTGGTGACCTCTAAGGCTGAGGCTTTGGGCTCAGTCCTTTCCCAGGCCACTCAGCATCACCCTGTGATGGACCACAAACGCTAACTTCGAAATACGTACTTACAGGGTTTTCAAGGCATAAGCTAAAGCTAAATGAATGCTATGACAGAAAATGTCCTAGGCTGATCATTAGAAGCCAGAGACTCTAGGGTCAGCTCTGCCAGCTACCAGCTGAATCCCGCCAAGTCAAGGCACCGGATCGCTCCAAGCTCAGTCCTCATTATTGCCTTTTGTCAGCTGGACTTAAAACTCTGCAGTCTTTCTCACATCAATGAAAACACCTCATGCCGCAAAGGGAAATGACCCCAATTCCAACTGTGGCAGGTGTATCCAGTTATCACGCCTCATCTAACATTCTTTGAAGATTATTACAATGAAACCAAAAATTCTAAAATGATTTTTGAAAATTACAGTATGTTTAAACAATAACATTTCTTTGGCGAAATCAAGAAATTGCCTATATTGGTAAATTATTACTGATCTCCTTTTTCTTCATTTTACTTCGAGGTTTTGTATAAAATACCTGGGTTGAAAAGGAAAGGTAACAGTGAGTTAAGTGCCTAAAGAGCAATTAACCCAGCTCTCACTGATGTGAACAGCTTATTAAATACGTCACCAAAAGCGTAGGATGACCCCAGTTTAACAGTGTGGTTATAAGGCAAACTCCCAGAGTCCCAAACTCAAAGCAGAACAAAGCTTCCTCAAGGCGGCCAGCCACATTTCCCTTGGAAAGGTGATACCAGACTCCAGGCTTTAGTCAAAAGAGAGGCCAGGAAGATTAAGACAATGTTAAACATAATAAAGCTGTTTCATCCAAGCCAGAAGTGTCCCTGAGCACTCTGAGCTGAAGCACAGTAGAAAAGATTAAATCAGACTAAAAATATCAGCAACCTTGATAAAATGAAGTAAAAGGACTTAGAATATTCCAAGGGCAGTATGCCAAGGTCACATGGAACATCAATATGATTTCCTGTGCGTCTGGGACTCCTAACCTGACCTCCAAAGGGGATGAATGATATTAATGTTCTCCAACATCTCTTTTCCCCTATTCCGATTTGTGCATTGACGTAACTGTTTGAATCCCAAAAGTTCACTATAAATACAGACATCCCTAATCAGCATGTTCAAACTACTTCATTCAAGAGTATGCCCCAGAAAACAGCCTTACAATAGGGTAGAGTCCATCAGACTACACACCATCACGATGGGGGCCTCATCCCAGGACCTTAGAGCCACATGGTTAAAGCACACACCTGAGTTTTGGGAGCCGCAACCCTTGTCTCTCTAGCTGGGACTGCTGTTGGAGTTGCACAGAAGAAAGAAGCAGGCCCAGAGAAGACAGAGTTAAGCAAAGATCATGTACACTTACACCCCTGGACTCCCACTCGCATGCAGTGATCAGCCCCAGTTCAATTTCTAGACGTGAAGACAATCCGTCTTCCTAGGCCAACACTCTACTCTTCCAATCAAATGTCCATGAAAGTTCCATTCCACATAAGTCAAGTTCCCTCACTCTGCCCAATCAAGAACTCTGCCCAGTCAAGAGTTAGAATAAATATTAGGAAGACAGACATAAACATCTGTCAGCAGCACTACACCGGCAGTATAGGGCTTGAAGCTGCTTCTGGTCCACAGTTCCAGGACCTGCCACCTTTAGACCCAGTACAACAGAGTGAGGACTATAGTCTCAGGCTACAGACCTTATCATCCAGCAGTCTGTAGAGACTGGAGAACTCTTCATCATACTTCTCCTTTTCCTCTGCAGAGATGCCAATGACAACAGGAGCAATGTTGTCGATGATAGGGGTGTTATCACAGGGCTCCAGGGGCTTCTGGTCCTTAGCACTGACCTGTTCATCCTCAGGCACAGCTTCTCCTGGAAAACACAACCAGCAGGAGTTGGGGACTGAAGAAATTCAGCATGTAACCACCCTCTAGGAAGAGCTACAAAAACAGTCACTCCCGTGAAAAAACCACAGAGGACACAATAAGGAGCTGTTGTAGAGTTATGGTTTGTGTTCCTTCTATTTGACAAGGTCACAGTTAATCGACCAAAACTGGTTCTATCAACCACACAAGTTCTTAACTAACCCCGCTTGCAGCAAAACCCGGAATTTTTTCTTCTGCACACACTTTTCCTTTTGAGGAATATGCTGGGGCTTTACTAGAATCACATTCTCTCTAGTGACTGATTCAAAGGGAAACAGACCTCTGAGGCATCCTAATTACCAATTAATTAGGTTACTATTTCATTAATAGAAACGGCCCCACCAAGGAACACATTTGCTGTTGTTTAATAGGACACTGTGGGGCCCAAACCCTCTGAATGCGAGCTCTCTGAATCCCAAGCAGGGAGCCAGGTAGCCATGGAGCAGGAACACTGGCTGACAGCTCGCGCACACATGGTTCACCATCAACCACCCTCTCCTGCAGGCAGCTGGCATGAACTGGCTCTGCTGGAGAGTTCAAATAGAATAATTTCCTGTGATGTCAGGCTGTCCCAGCAAAGAAAAAGCAGCCAACCTAGAATATCATGCAGAGACTTTGCATACATACCACTTCTCAGGATGCAGAACAGTGTTACTGGGCTTTTGAGAGAAGCATTAAAAAGTCTGACTAGGCAAGCTGAGAAAAAAGGTCAAGATCTCAAGCTGGCCGTTGGCAATGCCCAACAAGAAAATCACCTTGCAAAGACAGTCTGTGTAAAAAGGATTCTATAAAAACCATGTGGCCCAACTGAGTCTCTCAAATATCTTCTTGGAAAGCAAACCAGGGCTTAACATACTTTTCCCATCACAATGTTTATCATCAACTTCACACTCAGTTTGTTACAATCAGTGAGTATTTGCAACGTTCCAAGCCTTACTCCACTTAGCTCATAAAATGCATTTTGTGGAAATGTCCCAGGAAAACTGCTCCAAGCGAGAGAAAAACTCGCAAACAAACACAACAACAAAAATACCTGCGACTCCATTAACAGTACATTAATAGTCCGTATCACACCTGGACGGGCCCCTCTGAGCACTGTTTACATTCATCTCAACAGAAACGAAACAATGGCTTAGCTTTGCTGCTTAAGATTCCATGATCCAACTTGACAATCACAAACTGCCTTCATGTCAAATAAAATTAACACCCAATGATTTCACTTTTGTATCACAGCTCTGTTTCAAGCAAAACCTGAAATAAACTGTTACTTTGCTGAACATAAAACTGAGCCAACACTTTCCTCCTAAAGCTCAACTAGACTGTACTGTACTCAAACCCTCTTCTAAAATTATTGACCTGAAACAAAACCAGAATATCAGAGTAGCCTTTGAACTGAGCCTGAACCAAATCAATATTGCATGCAGTTTCCATTCCTGGTTTAAAACATCTACCAACAACCTTAATGTACAGACTGAATTCTACCCAATTGAAAGGACTTACATTCTCTACAGCCTGCTAAATCCCTGGCCATCAAAGCAGTATCATGTTCTAGTTCTTAAGGATTGTTTTTTGCTTTATATATGTATATCTATGTATCTCACGTATATACACATATACATCTTTTTCTTACATAGAATATATACTAAAACTTGAAATTCCTCCTTCTTCCCTACCTCCCAATTCTGTTCCTTCTCCAAATTCACCACTAACACTCATAAAAATTGTCCTTTCCCTGCTTGAATCATGACTGTACCTCTAATTTTTCAGTCCTAGCTTATGAAATTTGTGAACATGCAATCCAGTGCAGTATGGTTTTAATCTTCCAGTTTAGGCGTGTTGGTAAAATTCTTAACAGTGCTAGACCATAACCCAGCCAGAATATAGTCAAAGTATCCATTGGCCAACTCACCCCAAGTTCAGAGGTAAGATACAAAAACATTTGGAACCCCTGTGTTCTTGGGTCTCGAAAGGCCAGGGAGGTAGGGATACCATAAGGCTGGTATGAGCTAAGGAGCTACCCAGTGTGTTTCAATTCACCTGGGCAGGCAGGAGCCAGGAATGAAGCCCCAAAACCTAGTGGCAAGGAACCTGCTCTAACACAAATCATGGATTTCACTCCTCCTAAAGCTGCTCTCTTCTCCCGCAAAGGAATTATAGCAACACCAAGTGCCAAGGCTGTCCCAGACCAGGGAGGGTCAACACGCAGCCAACGATGACAGGAGGCGCGGGCTGCAGAGACACTCCGGTGGTGGCAGGACACTGGGCCACATGGCTCCTTCCACGGACCTCATTCATCACAAGCCCACTGCCTGCTTCGCCTCTTGGTTTGCT
This sequence comes from Noctilio leporinus, assembly GCA_004026585.1. Lineage (NCBI taxonomy): Eukaryota > Metazoa > Chordata > Mammalia > Chiroptera > Noctilionidae > Noctilio > Noctilio leporinus. Next base: position 79,993 of record PVIW01006091.1, read on the forward strand.
TTTTATCCAGGAGAGGAAATAATAATACCTTTGTTCTAAAGATCAAGTAAAATAGTGTATGTAAGAAACACAAAAGGTAATATTGTTTGAAGTCCATCTCTGAACCCCTCCTCTCCCTGACAAACTGTCAACTTTTCCTAGGCTTTGCAGACAAATGATCATTTTCATTTATTCTGAGATTAATGTTTCTGGGGCTTTCACAATACCTTTGTGGTTAGAGCTCATTTTCAAAAATAAAACACAATAAAGCTATGCAAGCCCTTTTCAGGTTTACTTTTATTAAGATAATATTTGAAACCTATACCGGACTTTCTGGTTTCTCTGGAAGAACTCTCTGCACCAAAGCATCAACATGTCCCCGACAAGCTACCTCTAAACAAGCAGCTCTTCCAGTTTATATTCTAAAGGTCAGGCAGTCAGGACTATTTTCTGCAGCAAACGCTCAGGCCGAGAAGAACAAAGCGGCGACACGCAGCAACAAAAGCAGCGGGCGTCTGTGGGAGAGCCCAGACCCTGCCCGGAGAGGCACCAAGAGCGGCTCCCCGGCTCCGCTGCCCTTCAAAGGATGGAGAAAATGACTTCCAGAAGCGTCCCTGGTAACTACACTGTCCAGCTCACAAACACGCCTGGGGATTGTAAATTCCCAACGCTATGCGCGCCCTGACACCAGGCAATCTGTCTCCATGGCAATCTCCCCACTTTACTCGAGAATATTCTCTGCACTGCAGACTGAATCTCTTGAGAAGCCCCCACGAGGTGATTATGGAATAACTGATTGTAACAAGAAGATAGCTGCAAACAAACCCGGGGAAATAATGCCCTAAGAGCTAGGTATGAGGGCACAGAAAAAGATTACCAATGAAGATTAGTAACTATTTTTATTCCCCTTCTTTGCATTATAAGCACATTTCTTCGCGTGTATCCCCTAGGCTTCGTACCTGCTGTCTATAGGAAAAAAGCTTATAATACTATAAAGCAGCTGATTTTCTAGAATGGAAGCACCCCCTCCCCCCTAACTAGAAACCTTCCCCTCTTTAAATAAGCATTCTGGCATTTCCTATCATCAGTTGTAATTGCCTTTAAGGATTAAAATGATTTGTGTGTACAGAGGAGCATTCACTTGGAGAACAACCTATAATGTTTGCGGAGTATTTTAATTATAAAATGAAAACCCTCAGAGGGCATAAATAACATTTCTACAAAAAGCAGAAATCTATCAATTGCAATAAACAAGAATGACGGACTAATCAAAAATTCTCATTAGGGCTATTAGTTAAAAACTCTGAAACAGGCTTTTCGGTTCTGTGATTATTCAAAATAAATAAATAAATGACAGAGAAAACCATTAGGTTGCTAGTAATTCATTAAAATTTCACACACGAAATAGCAACGAGCTAGTTATCCTTTTCATAAGTTGAGTCCCTGAAGCCTCTGGAGGACACAGAAAGGTAATTGCTTTCTCCCTGCAACGCCGGGGCTGAGATTTGCTGGTCACTCACAGCTTCCGCCAGAAACCACAGCAGATCTGGCAACGGGGGTGCTTTCTTTTAATACCAATTAAACAGGCCCAGTGGCAGACCTAATGGTAGGTAATTTCTATATCAAAGAAGCTGAAAGGAAATCTTTAAATTGCCAGATGGGTAAGAGCAGCTGGCTACAAGATGTCATTACATAAATGTGAGCTTTAAAAAAAATCATTCCTTTATGGGATTAGTTTGCATGCAAACAGCATCTTTCACCCTAGTTCCTAAAAATATTGTAGCAACTTGGGACATTGTCTAATCCCCTCTAAAGTAATTTTCTAATAAACCGGTCACCCAGTATTCTGTGCCCTCTTTACATTCCTGACTTCTTGAACAGGCCATAATGTTCTGGTTGTCAGGATTTCTACCCGTGTTTGGTTGTGCTCTCAAAAGAAGTAAGAGAGCCTAATAAATTAGCTCTCTCAAATGCAATGCTAACTTCTAAGCATCTACTCTAATAATCATGAATGGGGCGGGGGGGGGGTGTTCTATATATTTAATGCTAAAAGAGCAGGTTGTGTTCCAGCCACAGAAGCCGCAGTTTCACAAAGCCCCAGTCAGACCCAAGTTCACAGATTTAGCTCATTAGAGAATTGAGCCTTCTGCCCTGGCAGGTTTTAAATCTGGAGAACAAATCTGCTAGAGAGATGGCCGATTTTTCCATGCCTTCTCAGCCCGTGATGAAACAATTTTTTGCATGACTTCAGCAGATGGGGTAAATCTACATCTATTCTGTTATTTAATATTACAGTTTATTCAAGAGACACTGCAGCTCGGTCACATTGTCAGGCCATTACCCTGCCCTCCTGACACCTGGATATTCAGGGCTTCCTTTTCTAACTGAAGTCCCTAAGTTACCGTTTTTCAAAGGGGAAAACTCAAAGACTTATCAGAGAAGAGGGCCTGTGTGAAAACTAGCCTGGTGATGACAGGGAACTAGGGACCCACCCAACCCTCTGAGATTCGTATCCCTAGTCCTTCAAACCCACCTCTCCATCCTACGTGCTCCTCTCAATGGACTGGGGGGAGTGGAAGCCATAATTCACTCTGAATCTAACTACCTAAATCTATCCCCATTTCTAGGATTGCTGGAGTCCTTTCCATACATATGATCAACAAGCAGCAGAACTGGGGAAAAAAAAACCCTTATTTCTGACAATTTCCCACTCTAACTATCTGCCCTTAAGCAAGTAGCCTGAATAAATCTCCATGAGGCTAACCATAGCCCACAGAGCCTTCAGATTCAAAGGAAGACTGTCGCTAGATTTCAGCCCACAAGATGTCACTAGCAGATAGTGGTGGGCATGTGTTGTTTTTCAGCCACTTAACACCCATTCTCTTAAAAGCACCTCAGTTTCCTTGTGGGGAATTAGCCCCTCCAACAAGGGCAGTCTGGGACAGGTAGCACACCGGTGTCTGATCCTTCCCCAGCCAAAGCACAGCACCCAGCACTGATCTCCCTTCTCTCCTAGGCCTCTGGGTCTCAAACATAATATAATGTAAGGGTGAGACTGACACACACAGGGGTTCACTCCAGGTGCACCCCTATATGAGCCCTGTGATTTCTCCCTGGTACCTGTGTCTCTGAAGCAACCTCAGCTTCGCTGTCTGAGGCTGAGCCTCGGCTGTTCTTTTGGTTCTGAAATCATCCATAGCTTCTAATGCTTTCTCTTTCTGTGTAAGCTGGACAGGGTCAATTCCTGTTGCTTGCAACCCAGTGACCCTGACTGGCACCATGGGAAATAAAACCAGGAGAGTGAGTGGCTCTGCTCACTCATTCTTTACAAAAACAATATGTGGCCTCTGAAGCCACCATGCACATGCCCCAAGCCATTCCATCTTAATGGCAAGGGTAGAAATAAAGTAAGGCTTGGTGTAGCCACAGGCCATATTCTGAGACTTCATTGTCTACTCTGCCCAGAGGAGAAAACTGCTAGGTTTGCATTCTGAAGTAACCCATTAAACTATCTACGAGGGGTTAAAGGGGGGGGGGGGCAGCCTACTGGCATGTCACAGGGATAGTATTTCACAACTTTTTTTTAAAGATTTTTTTTTGAAAGGGGGGAAGAGAGAAGGAGAGAAACATCAATGTGTGGTTGCCTCTCACATGCCCCCAACCAAGGACCTGGCCCACAACCTAGGCATGTGCCCTGACTGGGAATCAAACTGGGGACCTTTTGGTTCGCAGGCCAGCACTCAATCCACTGAGCCACACCAGCCAGGGTGCATGTCACAACTTCTGAGGGGCTCTGTATGGGTAATGCTCTCTTCTGCGGCACAGGCCCCTTACATTATCTTGCCTGGACCCGACCTGCTGTTCAAGTATCCTATTTTACCTTTCCTACTCCTTTGTATCCCTGCCTCATTCTATAGAGAAAGCACAAGCATGCACGCACACACACACTTTCTCTCACTTTCTCGCAGCTGCAGTACAGCAGGGCAGCCAAACTTTTCAATTATAAACACACTATGCAAGGAAAGAAGTCGCTTTCCCAGGGAAGAGCACATAGTATTGATGGTTCTCTTTGAACGTGTTCAGACTGCAATGTGGAAATATCAATACCCAGGAATCACTGAGGTGAGCTAAGTAGCTGCCTCCCAAGTTTAGAGCCGGTGTGTGTGTCAAATTGCAAAAGAATGTTGGAATTATCCTGTTGCTTTAATATTAGTGGAAGGCACTCCACCTATCAAAATCCAGGTTCTCTAGTTGACATAAACCAGCCATGCTCTCATGACGACGAGGAATCAGAACTGATGCACAGGGACACCATTAAGTCCCTTCTTTTCTGGTGTGCTCCCAACTAACTGTCTTAAACCACTAGGACTGAGTGCAGGCTGCACAGACAAGACAGAGATTGAACTTCAGGGTCAAGCTCACTCTGTACAGGTCCCAGCTCTACCAGGGACAGAGTCATCTCAGAAGAGTCTTCTCACCTGATAAGATACAGAGGCTACCTGAGGATTAAACTCCCAGCCTAGGAATAGAGCAAAAAGCCTGGGCTTTTTGTTGCATGTGTGATGTCAAGCTAATCCTTGAAATACCTGCACTCACAGCTGGTCAAGGGACTTCTCCACCAACCTGAAACTTACATCGCTAGAGTCAGTTTTCTACCTTCAAGAAGTTTGGTTTCCAGATAAATCACCTTTAAAATGCATGTTGCCCTGGCTGGTGGCACAGTGGATAAGGCGCTGGCCTGCGAACCCAAAGGTTGCTGGTTCGATTCCCCAGCCAGGGCACATACCAGGTTGCAAGCCAAGTCTCCAGCCATGTCCATAGCTGGAGGCAAGTGAAAAAGGCAACTATACATTGATATCTCTCTCCATCTCTGCCTCTCTCCCTTCCGCTCTCTCCAAAAATAATAAAATAAAATCTTTAAAAAAATAAAATAAAATAAAATAAAATGCATGTGTCCCCAGCCAGGGCACATAACCAGATTGCAAATCAGGTCTCCAGCCAGGCCCTTAGCTGGAGGCAGGTGAAAGGCAACCATACATTGATGTTTCTCTCTTTTTCTTCCTCCCTCCTTGCCCTTCTCTATGAAAATAATGAATAAAAATCTAAAATAAAATAGTTCTTTGAAAAAAAAAAATGTGTGTGTCAGCTTGGAAGGAAAGGGGAGCTCTGCAGATCTCCCTCCCTTACCAGTTACTCAATGATTATGTGGTAATAGGAGATGGATGTCATCCTGGTCTCTCCTTCTCTATTCTCCACCTCTAGTCCATAGGGACCTCACCTGCACCTATGCCTTAAATTTCTCCCTCTAGTTCAGGTAGCTCCTAGAGACCCTTAAACCTAACTTCTTACTTGAAATCTTTCACCTGGAATGTTCCATAGGCACCCCACAGTTCCCTGCTCATCTCCCAGATCTCCAGCCTGGTTCTTCTCTGGTGCTCCCTTTCCCAGCGTGTGGAGTCTTGACACACTCTTTCCCCAGAGTCAACTCTTCACTAAGCTGTGTGCACTTCACCTCCCAAACACCCCTCTCTTTCCAATTCCCTTTCAGTTCAGCTACTGAAATCTCACCCCGGATGACCACCCTACTTCCTGGCCCTCCTCCCACACTCTACAGTCCATTCTCCAACACAATCAATGGATACTCAAAAATGCAAATTCTACCATATGATCTGCAGCTTCATATCCTTGAATGGCTTCTTACTGCTTAAATTAAAGAACTCTGAAGGACTGCACAGCCCTGCACAGGATGGGCCTGCCTGCTCCTCCTGCCCATCTCAAACCAGAGCTCCCCCACCTTAGCTCCCACCCGTCAGGGATACTACAAACGTGACCGCCTCCACTGCACCCTGACTTCCACCTTGTACTTTCACCTGGCTTACCACCCTATTCCTCTCAGACCTAATTTCTGAGGTCACTTATTGGGGGAACCTTCACTAACTTCTTGGTCAAGGTCAGGACCCCCTGCTGTAATAGCTTTTTTTAATTTATTATTTTTAGAGAGAGGCAGAGAGGGAGAGAGATATCATTGTCTGGTTGCCTTTCACCTGCCTCCAGCTATAGATCTGACTGGAGACCTGGCTTGCAACCTGGCTATGTGCCCTGGCTGGGTATGGAACCAGCAATGTTTAGGTTCGTAGGCCAGCTCCTTATCCACTGTGCCACCAGCCAGGGCCTGTAATAGCTTTTAGCACCTTACACTTTCCCATTTTTGGCATGCAGCAGAGGCCACCCTCACACGTTTATTGATTCTGGCTGGAGTCTACCTCCCCACACCCATCCCAGATTTAAACTCGGGAAGACGAGAGACCATGTCTACTGCTCACCCTTTAATCTCCAATCATGTTTACTGAATGTACATCTGGCACATGGAAGTCTTATCATGTGCCAGAAATGATACTTTAGTTTCCCCAAATTATGGAACTTAAAAAGAGGACAGACAAGAGGATCTCACCCTACAAGGCATGGACAAATAGTAAATTTCTGAGTATATTTGCAAGGCAGTGAAGCAAACAATAAAAATGATGCCAAGCGCAAAGTCCAGGCGCAGGGGGAGCACCCGAAGACATGCGAGGCAGGTGAGTCAGGCAAACAGAGGCGTGGGCAGGCCCAGAGAACAGAGCCAACTGAGGGAGGGAGACCTGAAAGATTAGAGCTTGGCAAGAGACAGGGAGGAACTGAAAAAACAAGGTTAGCTGCCCACTCTGCAGTTTTTCTAAGGCCAGTCCTCCCTTCATTTACCAAAAGGCTTTACTAAATGTTCCAGTCGCCCAGCAGAGAACTGACCCAAGAGGATCCCAGAAATAGAACAAAACTTCACACGGCCACTCCCTTCTCGGCCAACCATCCCTCTCCACTTTCCTACTCCTGCCAAATCACAAGGAATCACCCACCAGCCCCAGGTGCTGAGTTATTCAATTATTCTAGCAGCTTTCAAAACACCTATGCAGCTGCAAAATCTCCCAAAAAAGAAAAGAATCGTGTTATTTAGGCTACTAGGTCATTTCTTGAACCTCTCCTGAATCCTGGTTTGTCATGTAACTGCTTTTCAATTGAACAGTAGCTCACTGACACCCCACCCTTCGCAGCAAAAAGCAGTGGCAAACAGAATCACCAGACGCCCGCTGCAGACCCTGCAGCCACCGCAGGCAGTTTGTTCTTGTGCCGCACGGTTGTTCCTGGTCCCGCAGGGTAGCACCCAGGCTCCTACACTTACCCAGTACTGAGGTCTGCTGCTGCACCTGGAATAAACGCTGAACACGAAGCAAAGAATCTGAAGGGCAATCTCCAGCTCTCCACTATCCCCCTATACACACACCAACCTGCCCTAACAAAGTTCAAAAAAAAAAAGAGGACCTTCTGATTTCCATCACAGAGCTCGAACCACAGAAATAATCTCTCTGCACCTAGATCTGGAAACCCCTCAACGCCTCACCCACAGCCCACCCACCCACTGCATGCCAGCTCTCGGAGATACGTCTCCGAGTAGAACAAACCAAAGAGAATATTTGGAGGGGGAAAAAAAAACACCAGTCACGAAACAAGCCTTTAAGACTCCGTTTTTGGTACCAAGCTTCTGCAGAAGCCCTCTATTTCTGGCTCAGAAAAAGCAGAGCATAAAGAGGAGTTAGGAAAAAAAGAAAAAAGCAAATATTTACCAGAGGTGGCTTCAACCTCCAATCAATTATAAAACTTACAGAATGACATTTTGCATTTAATCACAGCAATCCGAACCATCAAGTCTCCAGCAATGCCCTCTAACCCTCACACATGGTTTCCGGAGAGTGAATTACAGTAATGGACAGAGGGGCATCTCACTGGAAATAGAGTAAGGCAATCTTGCAAACTGTCACCTGCCCACGCTAAGAATGGATGTGAAGCAAGTGATGGGGCGGGTGGCGGCAGGGGATGGGGAGCTGTGCTAGGAACCAAGAAATCCCCTACTTGCCCACACAGCTGCTGCAAGGCAGGACCATGCTCCCTATCACCCTCTTTCCCAAGTGCCCCGGGATGCTGACAGTTGTAGAAAAAGGGAGCACACACTCATGCCTCACTTTTCCTCTCCATCCTTCCTTACCATTTCTCCATCTGTTTAGCTCCATCTCCAGATGCTGAATAACATTCTTCAAAGTCTTGTTTTTGTCTTTCTCTTTTTCATATTTCTTTTTCCATTCTTCTGCCGTCAGTTCCAGGTTCACAGAGACTGTGTTCTTGATAGTCTTAGCCCTGGGGTTAAAAACAAAAGGGCAAGACTCTGAGCTCACCTATTAACATTAGCTAAATCGTAAATATATTTTTTTCATACCAAAAGACTGGGACAGGGGGAGCCAGAGGGACCCTGTGACTATTGACCCACCATCTTTTCCCCTAGCTGCATTAATGGCACTGCTTCACATTCACCTCTTCTTTTTCTCCTTTGCCTCTAAATCCAATGGATTTTCATTTAAATTGTCTCTCAGGAGCACCTCTTTCTCTATTCACCACCTCCATCTTGACCTGTGTTCTCAGGCCTGAACTCATGGTTATAGCCTTTTTCAAATATTCAATATTCTCCTTTAAGCATCTTCATACCACGGCCCAGAGTCCTCTTCCTACATAGTTTCCTTTCAATTCAATTAACATTTATGAAACATGGCATATACCAAGACAAATGAGACAAAGTTCTAGCCACTTAGAGCTTGCAGTTTCTGCTACCCATAATGTACAGACTGAAATAATATAATCAACAGTCTCTTACACTACCTGGTGTCATCCCTGATATGATGAACACATGTCTACATATATGTCTCCTGTGCCAGGCAGGGACTGAACCAAGTGATGCTGGCCAGGCCAGGTGAAACCATGGCTCCCTCCTGAGCCACATGTCCCCACCCCCTGCTGCCACCCATCATAGCCAGTTTTTACCATGAAAAGACAGAGGGCCACCCATTTTTCCAGAAAAGCCAGAAATAAAGATTTTTATTTGTGTCTCTCAGTTTGCAATAATTTTTCAAAATAATGTGTGAGACAAACCTGCCTAAAAGCCACCAGTTTGCCATTTCTAGCACAGAGATGGAGTGACCTCCTAGGGCACATGCTGGAGTGGGGTGGGGGCGATGCCACAGTGAATGTTTGGACAGTAACTCAAGGGAGCAACTGGTGAGAGCAAAGCAATGGCAGCTTATACTAACAACAAAAGAACATAATTAGTTACATGCATAAATGAACATATAAACAGATATGTCCAATTGAAAGGTAAATTGACTAAGGCAAAATTCCCTTAGTACTTTATTTTTAAGAAGGTAAAAACTTTAATTAAAGTATGTGATGTCCAGTTCCAACCAAGATGGAGATGTAAGTAGACACGCTGCACCTCCCTCACAACTGAGAAGGCAACTACTTCAAAACTAAAACAAACAAACAAAAGACAGCAACCAGAAGTTCCAGAAAGCTAAACTGCACAGAAGACCAACAAACTAAGAAATGAAGAAGAAATACTCATTTCAGACAGGTATGACAGCTCTACCTAAGACACAGAGGCAAACATAGAAAGCTGTCAAGTTGAGAAGACAGAAAAATATAGCCCAAAGGAGGAAGTAGATCAAGGTTCCAGTGGGAGAACTGAGCGATGAGGAGAGAGCCAACCTGACAGATGCAGAGTTCAAAACGCTGTTGATAATGATGCTCATAGACTGGACAAACAAAATTAAGTATGACAAACGCATAAAGGAGGAAATGAAGGCTATGCTAAGTGAAACAAAGGAAAACCCATACAAAACCAATGGTGCAGGTAAGGAAACCAGGGTTCACATATAAGAATTGAAACGTAAGGAAGAAATAAAACAGTTAACCAGCATAGAAGTAAGCAACAAGAATTGAGAAAAACAAAGAGAGGCTTGGGAACCTCTGGGACAACTTTAAATGTGCCAACATCTGAATCATAGAAATACCGGAAAGAGAAGAGAAAGACTAACACAGGAGTGCCAGAAAGAGAAAAGGAAGACCAAGAAATTGAAAACTTATGAAAGAAAACTTCCCAAATGTGGCAAAGGAAATAGATCATACAAGTCCAACAAGCAGAGAGACTCAAACAAGCTAAACCCAAAGAGGACCACATCAAGACATATCATAATTAAAATGTTAAAGATTAAAGGCAAAGAGAATCTTAAAAGCACCAAGAGTAAAGAAGAGAGTTACTTACAAAGGGGTACCTGTAAGACTATCAGCTGATTTCTCAAAAGAAACTGCAGGTCAAAAAGGACTGGTAAAAAGTATTCAAAGGGATGAAAAGCAAGGACCTACAGCCAAGACTACCAAGACTACTCTCTCCAGCAAAGCTATCATTTAGAATGAAAGGGCAAACATTATTATATAAAATATTAAATGGGCAAAAAAGGGGATGGATGTAATACAACACAATAAAATTAAAATTGAAAAAAAGAAAATTAAAACTATGAACAAATGACAATAAATTCACAACTATCAATAACAGAATCTTAAAAAGTGAAAACAAAAACAAACTAAGCAACCAACCAGAATAGGAATAGAATCATAGGTATGGGGAGCATTTGATGTGGTTATCAGCTGGGAGGAGGAAGGGGTAAAGGGGAAATGGTGCAGGGATTAAGAGACATATTGGTAGGTACAAAATAGACAGAGGGATATTAAGAATAGTAGAGGAAAGGGTAAAGCCAAAGACTTTATATGCACAACAAATGGACATAAACTAAGTGGGTGGAATTGCCGGAGGTAAGGGGGGGGCTACTGAGTGGAGGGAGGCAGAGGGAAAAGAAATTGGGACCACTGTAACAGCATAATTAATAAAATATACTTATAAAAATAAAGTATGTGATATCCTGCTTTATTATATTTGCTACTGTCTTTTTTCATTTTAAACTCCTGCTAGTTGTTGTACTGTCATATTTGCTAGCATATCTGATGTGTGATTCAGGTTAATTACTATTGTCATCCAATGGCATTTTGCATGGGATTTCTATTTCGGTGAAAGAAATTCAGCAGTCCTCACCAGCACTACCGATGTCATTCCAAAAATTAATTCCTAAAGCAGACAACTAAATAACCCAACTGTCAAAAGGAGTTAAATGATTCCAGTGGAAGGTTCCAGTTAAGATTAGTATTATTCTCCCTATTTCAGTATCTTGAGGTGGCTGTCTCCAGAAGTGATTCAACTAATTTTTCAAAGAGAAGCAATTTTATTACCACCCTAAAGTCTATGCCAGGTTGACACTCTCACCTCGCCTTCCAGGGTGACTCTAAGACACAAACACTGTACCATCTGTTACCAACTCAGTGAGTCAGAAAGTGAAAAATAACCTATGGCTCTAAATGTTTGTGGGCATTCAAGGGTACACCTTGAGGTTCCTAATCTTACTTTTTAAGTCATAAAGAGTCTACTGATGATTTCTAATGATACTAGAAAGAGAAAAATACAGATTCTCTGCTAGACTCAGGCAAGGTTTAGCCAGAAGTCCATTTTAGTGAGCAGACCCAGCAGGGTTATCACCAATATAACTGGTCTTCATATTCAAAGTTCTTTTCAGCTGTCCAGGAAATTACTTTTGTTCTCCTTCTGTAGCAAGGGTCCTGGCAGGAATCAAATGGCCCACTCAAACTGTTTGATTTGGGAAGACTTTAGCAAAGGTACGGGAGGGGTGTTGGGAAATAACAAAAGATGATGCCCACCCACATTAGCTATGGGAGCAGCCATTACTACCCTTAGGCTGAAAGGCACCCCGAGAGAGGGAGCTAAAAGAAGACTCCCCACAAGGAGCAGTCACAGCCATTCATCTAGGGACACAACCAACCCAAAGTGACCCTAGAAAAAGCCAAGAAATTAGTACCATGACCCTCACTGTCCTCTATCCTTCTGCGCATGTTCCTTCCCCACTGGTCAAGCTTGACTGGAAGCCAGAGGCGTGGGAGACCATTGTACTTGTCCAAATCCATTACTACCCCAGGCCCAGAGCAGAGCAGAGATAGTAGTGAAACAACCCAGGGGAGTAGAGGGAAGATACACAATCCAGCTCTTATTTGGAACTCAGAACACTGGTAAGAAACCATGTCCCATGACACTGCCCCAGAATTCATTCATACCTCTCTAGCCACTAGAGGCAGAATATGAAGAAATCAGACAACACTGAGAAGAAAATATGTTAATTCTCCTAAAATGGTTCTATGGGTTTAAAATAGCCTCAAATAAAATCCGAAGAGGTTTAAATGTGAGTACAGGAAATAATAAGCTGATTCTAAAATTTGTAAGATAAATGAAAAAAGTCAAGGAAAGCGAAGATAAGTTTGAAGAACAAAGTTAGAAAAGAGAATATCAACACATTATAAAATCACAGGAATTACAACTAGCTTTAGAAACTTTAAAATAAAAATAGAATGGATTATCCAGAAACCACTCAGGTATATAGTAATTTATGACAAAGGTGTCCATACAGTACAATAGGAAAGGACTGTCCTTTCAATATATGGTACTGAGTGGAGTGATGATCTTTATCCATTCCCCTCAATATCATGTAGAAATTCTATTTCTGATGAATCATATATATATATGTGAAAAGTAAAACAATAAAGCCTCTAGAAGAAAGCAGGAGAACATCTTTAAGACCTTAGAATAAGGAAAGATTTTTTAAATGAGGCATAAAAGAAAAAATAAACTCAATTTCATTAAAATTTTAAAACCTCTCTTCATTAAAAGTCAACATTAAAAATGTTAAGACAAAGTGGGGTATATTATACACAATACATGAAAAGAATTAACCAGAATAACTACTACAGATCACTAAGAAAAAAGTATACAAGCAATGAAAAACTGGGCAAAAATTTGAACAGACACTTCACAAAAAAAGTGCCAAAAACACTCAAAAGAACTGAATGAATTTTTTTGCCAACTCAATATATAACCAACAGAAATGATGACATTTGCTCACCTAAAGATATGACAATCAATGTAATACAACAACAATAAAATTTAAAAAAAAAAAAAAAGGTATGACAATCAATGTCATGATAACTTCATTTGTAACAGCCTCAAAATGAAAACAAATCAAACTCTATCAACAGCAGAATGGATATGTATGTGCTTGTTATCATCATACAATAGAATACTATAACTATTTTTTAAAAACTACTACATCTAACAAGGTTCTGAATTTCAAAGATACAATATTGTATAAAAGAAGCTAGATACAAAACAGTATTGAGTGATTTTATTCACATAAAGTTCAAAGACAGGCAACAGTAATCTATGCTAAAAGAAGTATAACTACCCTGGACAGCTGGGTATTGATTAGAAGGTGCAGATGAGAGGTTTCTAAGATGGGTGGTGGTTCATGTATATATACACTTATAAAAATTTATTGAGTTGCACACGTAAGTTTGTGCATTTTTATATTATGCATTTATATTCAATTTTAAAATAAATTTAAAAAATAAACTGATGAAGGCCCTGGCTGGTAGCACAGTGGATAAGGCGCCAGCCTGCGAACCCAAAGGTCGCAGGTTCGATTCCCCAGCCAGGGCACATTACCAGGTTGCAAACCAGGTCTCCAGTCAGGTCTGTGGCTGAAGGCAGGTGAAAGGCAACCATACATTGATGTCTCTCTCCCTCTCTGCCTCTCTCCCTTCCCCTCTTTCTAAAAA
>PVIW01006092.1:0-93613 GCA_004026585.1 Noctilio leporinus
AAGGGGAGCAGCTTAGACAAGAACCTAGTATAAAGGAAGCATGGACATGGACAACAGGTGGGATTGACTTTGGGGGGAAGGGGTGGGAGGGGAGGAAGACAGAGGGGAACAAAAAGGGGATGGATATAATACAACAACAATAAAAGTTTTTTTTTAATTAAAAAAAAACATGAGACAGAAAAGGTTAATATTTTGAGTATTAGTGCAATTGTTTAATTTGCCACTTTTTATTAGAAAATGGAAGTAATAATAGCTGGCCTTTCCTTCATGATGCTATACTATGCCTGGAGGTCTACAAAGCTGTGAGAACACCCTACCACTAGCCGCGTGCAGAAGTTAATCTAATGGACCTGGTGTTTCAAGGGACAATGTTACTGGTTAGGAAAGCAGAGATGGATTGCAGGCTAACCATGACAAAATCTTCTGAAATGTGCCAAAATTTCTCTAGGTCTTCATTTTCACTCAGTGACTTTTAAACAAAGAAATATATATAGCCGCTAAAAATGGTATAATAAAATATTTTAATGGGGAAAATCATATTTTAAATTAAATTTCACTTGATTTTATAAATGTTCTTGGCCCATTCATATAAACTGTATTTTTCTCTCATTTTTTTAGAATTTATTTACTTATTATTTCCAGAGAGAAGGGAAGGCAGAGAGTCAGAGACAGAGAGAAACACCAATGTATGGTTGCTTTTCACCTGCCTTCAGCTATGGAGCTGGCTGGAGACCTGGCTTGCAACCTGATTATGTGCCCTGGCTGGGAATCAAACCAGTGACTTTTGGGTTCACAGGCTGGCACCTATCCACTGTGCCACCAGCCAGGGCTAAACTGTATTCTTAATAAAAATGCAAGCAAAAACTATTCCTATTTCTTCCACCTTGTTGTTGTTTTTTGTTTTGTTTTGTTTTATTTACTTATAGATTTTCCTGTACACAAGGGAACCAAGTAGAATTTCAGACTCAAAAAAATGCTAAGGTTATTTATTGGCAACCCTGTCTTATTTCATCCACCTTCCAGAAAGCCACACAAGATGCTTGTCTTGTATCTTGTTGTTTCTAGTGATGTCCACTCATATCTCTGCAAGGCAGCTTTCTCCTTACTGAGTGTCTCTAATTATTATAATTCTTAATTATATAATGAATCTCTCTCTCTCTCTCTCTCTCTCTCTCTCTCTCTCTCTCTAGTGTACTCTTGGAGAATGACACATAGGGAATTTGCTTTTAAATATTTCAGATAGATTCATATGATTAATTGTATAATTAAAAGGTAAAAAAAAATTAGATCTGTCCTAGACACTTTGGATCTTTAGCGGGTCACAAAGTTACACTCTGAAGACAGATGAGGATCCTCAGATCTTTATTTACTTGCTCCACATTTTTTCCTTTTTTTTTCTTTTTGCTAGACTTAGGACATTTCCTGGCAGGCAACAGGCATTCAACAATTTTCAGTGGAATGAATGGAAAAATGAATCAGATTTGCCTGTCAATGTAAAGTTCTTATTAATTTGGAAAATGTTATATATATTGAAATGTCCCTATGTTTTATGCATGCTATTTATGTTTGTGATCATTTACTGAACTCTGACTTGTCCATCCATTGCCAAGTACCATAGCAAGGTTCAGCTATCACCCTAAGCCCAGAAGGTCAATCTCCTGTTGAACTTTCTGTCTCCCTATTCTGTAGAACAGGTGTGAATGAAATAAAATAAAAGGAAAGATTTCAATAAAATAGATCTGGAATCAAGTTTGGTTCTAATGGTAGCTATGTGATCTTGAGCTAGCCCTTACATTATTTGAGCCTCAACTTCCTCAACTAGAAATTGAAATGATGATGGCAGGGCACTTAAGCATGAAGTACTGAGCTAACTGTTACAAAGTTCTCTCCCCCAGCTAGTGTGGCTCGGTTGATTGAGCACCCACCTGTGAACCAAAGGGTCGCTGGTTCAATTCCCAATCAGGGCATATGTCTGGGTTTCAGACCAGATCCCCAGTTGGGCTGCATGAGAGGCAACCACACATTGATGTTCCTCTCTCTTTTTCTCTCTCCCTTCCCCTGTCTCTACAAATAAACATCTTTTTTAAAAGTTCTCAAAAAAATAGTTGTCAATGATATTATTGCATTTATTTGTTTACATATTTTTTCTGATTATAATTTGCATTTCCTGAAGCCAAGGAATGCCCATTCACCTCTGTGCCTAGGATTTAAAACAGAGAGGAAGCACCTGTGTGAAAAATAAGGTACTTTCAACTACGCCGATGACCATGACTTTCCGTAATCTGGATAAAAGCTTCCAGGGGTGGGTCCCATAAAATACCACGTAAATCTTAAACCAAGTGCACCAAATTCCAACACGGATTACTGAAACTCTTCATGGTGATGTATAATCTGTATAATTATTTGTGGATGGCTGTTGCTTTATTCATTATGTTACCAAGGAAAAGCCTATTGGATAACTATAAACTAAAAGGTAAAGCTCTAGAGTTTGTGTGTCTGTGTACACACACACACACGTACACACACATACATGTAGATAGATATAAACTCTATATAAGCTTTATACACATATATAAAATCTACATATACATACATATATATATATATTTCTTATATACAAGACCTGTCCCAAAAGTATCAAGCCAATGTCATTATAATTTAAACCGTTTGTGTGGCTGATACTTTAGGGACAGACCTCATACATACTTACATATTCAATAATACATTTAAATAGGTTGAATAAAAAATATATATAAGATTAGGCCCCATTCTCCTCTTGACTGTCATGCCTCTTGGGGCATAACATCACCCTAGCTGTTACTTATTATCTTCAAAATTGGTATGCGACTATGTGAAATTGCTTTTTAAAAATACCAAACAGTGTAATCTTACACACTTGCAGGGTCATTTAGTAACATTATTAAAAACATAACATAAGATAGAGTTCCTGGAAAACTGTGGCACAGTTAAATCCAAGTATTTAAAAAAAAAAAAAATTGTTAAAGGCGGTTGGCATAACTGAGTAATTCCAATCATGTAGGCTTTTGTTTAATTTAAAGACCTTCCTAATCCAAAAAGATTTTGTATTGTGTTTGAGGCCTAATATTAGACAGCATGAGTTAGGCCCCCCAATTAAGAGCAAACTCTGGCCACAGGATAAGGAAGAATAAAAGTCAGCTGTTCCCACTGGACAAGGGGTGCCAAGTTAGGTGTAATTTGAAGTGTTAGCATTGACCCTCTAACTTTTCACATGTTGTCATGCATCTCTGCAAATGTCCATTTAGGCAGGGGGCCTTCATCAACGTCTCTTACACAGCAAGTTCACACAGATAGGGTCACTGGAGAGTGATCATTTTGGCTGAGTCTAGGAGGGTGAATAGGCATTTGCCAACTGAAAATGAAAAACGAAGGAACTGCAGGATCTGTCATGAACGATGAAACATTTGCATGGAGACCAGTTAGTTGTAAATGGCTTTGATCCCATGGTGACTGTGTATTACTTGTTTGATGACTATACTTTTGAGTTATAATTTGCTTATAGCAGGTCTCTTTGAACAAATCTAAGTTGGCTATTGCACTAAATAATATGTTTGCATGGCATACCTTGCAAAACAATCATGAATTCATAAAATAAATCTTGTCAAAATATCAGAGAACTAATCATCTGTCATGAATTATGGTTTTTTCCCATAAGGAAGTCAGGTAAGCAATTAGTGAAAATGAGAAAGTACAACTTTACTACTTTTTCCTAGAATGAATAAATGTCATTGAGCCTTAGAATGAAGTGACTAATGAGTTTATCTTCTCATTAACTCTCCCACCCACAGGGCAAAATTACTACTGAATTTTATGAAAAGTCTAAGAATCCTGAGAAATATTCATTTGAACCCAGTACATGTATGATGCATACTTGTCTGTAGGAGGGGAAGGAAAATGAAAAGAAAGGTACTCAAAGCTTATTAACTTCGGGAAAAAACGTATCACAAATGAAAACTTTTTTTCAAAGCTGATATAAAGAAACGTAAACATCTCAAACAAAAAAAAAACACTACAGTAGCCTGCATAGCATTGACTTAAAGGAAATTATGAAGTGATACAACTTTTTAAAGTACTTACATATTACCTAGTATGCAGAAAAATTTAAATAATTACTTTATACCACCCTCACCACCCCTAAAAATTAGAAACACATGTTTAGTTTTTCCATCTCTTTTGTTTCCCTCCCTCTGGGTCAAAATCATTATTATCTTTTATTTAAGTTCTTTGCTAAGTCTCCCAAATTCTATGCTTGCCAGAGCAATATTTTCAAAACATAAATCATCACTCCAGTTCCCTAAATATAATTCTTTAGTGGCTGGATATTGCATTTAGAATACAGTGTAACTCCTTATAAAGTGTATGAACTTTATGTGTGAGCTCTCTCATCTCGTACTGAAATGTTCCAAGAATACAGGAATACTTAAGACTTTTCCTCTGCCTTGAATACCTCCCTGCCCAGCCTTCAACCCTCCATTCTCATTCCCTCCTGTTCCAAACATACACACGCACACACATACACCCCCTCATCCGTTAGTATTCCAGCCCAGCGTGGCTAAGTTGGCTTCTGGGATCTGGTTGGTACATATACCTATGATTTTATTGCTTCTAGGCTCTTGCACTCAGCCTGTATTTGAGTCATGTATGATTGCCCACAGTTCCAAGAATGCACTCGTCTTATGCCATTGAACTTGAATGAGTCACCTAATAAAGTATCCTTCCTTACATTTTTTTCACTGGTCAAGTATTCACACATCATGACTCCATTCTAATGGTAATTCCTACCTAACACATCGGGACATACTATATCATAGTGTAATTATCTGCCTGTTTTCCCTCCAAGCATCAAGCAAAATGTCTTGACAATAAAAGGTGCTCAGTAAATGTCAATTCTGAGTTCTACTGCCTTTAAGGACAACACATGTTTGGCTAAACTTTGCTGACTTAAATGGACCAGGCTCAGCATTTCACAGTAGACATGCTCGATGCATAATAAATCCCAACAGGGATAAGTACATGCATTGAAAATACAGCTCCACTATTTTAGATGATAATAGAAGGATAATGAATATTTGATAGATTACTTGTAACAATGTACATTACAGCCGTGGCCAGGTAACCCAGTTAGTTTAGAGCAACATCCCAACATGCGAAAGTTGCAGGTTCAATCCTTGGTCAGGACACATACACAAATCAACAAACGAATGCATTAATAAGTAGAATAACAAATTGATGTTTCTCTTTCCCTTCCTCTCTCTCTAAAAAGTTTTTTAACGTACATCACATGAAACAGATATAGATAATGCAATAGAAGACAGGGTCACATAGAAATGCCATATAAAAGAAAAACTGGAGATGGACAAGAATGGTGGTATTAGGACCCCTTTCACTTTTTCATAAGCCATGCTATAAAGTGCACCATAATGTGAAAGATTCTTGTTCGTACCTACCTTCTAATTAAAATCTTAGAATAGGAATTTTTAATTTTTTTTTTTTTTTATGCTAAGGATGCCTTTGGATTTTTAGTAGGAAGTTGTCATTCTCAACTTAATAGAAATTGAACTACGAAACATTGTAAGTAGGTGAAGCACAGCAAAAGACAAATCAAAATCATGACTTTGGGGCTTTATCAGACCACTTGATTGTACCCTTCCGACTTTAGTTATGAATTCTGCTACGATGAGCCAAATTTCATATACGAATATTTTGTATTCCTCAGATTTAAACCTGGCTTCATGGATCAATAGATGGTCCAGTGCAAACAGTAGCGACATCAGTGACTTTGCTCATGTTCTTTCCCATGCTTGAAGCTCTTTTTTTCTTTCTCCTGGATAAAGGTCTTTCCAAGCCTGATTTAAATATAATTTCCAAGTAGCTGTAATCATTACTCCTCTGTGTTTCTATAGTACCTTATTTATATAACTAAAAATACTTGTTATCCCATATAGCAGTATATGTATGCATAAACATATGCACGCCTATAACCAATGGTCTTATTAGTCTATGAGCTGAAAGGGAAGAGTCATTTTAATCTTTTATTTTCTAGTGATTTGATAAATACTAGTTGAAAGATAATTAAATATTAGACTATAATATTTCTGATTCTTTATTAATCTAAATTTCATAAATTTTATTATTCTATTCTATTTTATGAGATAACCAACACATTAAATTCTTAAGTTGTCTTTCTAGAAAGCATTTTGGTAATAAATATCAAGAATCTGACAAAAACAATGTTCATCACCTCTAGTCCAGTAATTATAATTCTAAGAATCTATATTAAAGAAATAAAAAGAAATATGGTAAAAAGGTTATCAATAAGGATGTTCAACATAATATTTCTGAAGAGTAGAAAAACTAGGAAGAGTAATTTCTTACAAGGATCAAATTACTCATTAAATAATGACACAATCATAAGATATTGTTATGAAATCATCTTGAATGGTTTTTAAAGTATATTAAGAGGCTTGGGAAACTTGTTAAAATTTTCAGTGAAGAAAATATGTAACATATAAAAGTGAATCCAGATGTCCGGACAAGTGGGATGATGAATTAATTAATAGACTGAGATTTCCTTCTGTTGACAATACATAGCAATGAATGTGGACATTAAAAAAGAAAACCAAGCCCTAATTTGTGTGACTCGGTGGACTGGCACTGGCTTGCAAACCCAGGGGTCGCTGGTTTGATTCCAAATCAGGGCACATACTCAGGTTGCAAGCCAGGTCTCCAGCCAGGTCCCCAGCTGCAGGCAGGTGAAAGGCTACCATACATTGATGTCTCTCTCCCTCTCTGCCTCTCTCCTTTCCCCTCTCTCTAAAAAATAATGAATAAAATCTTTAAAAAAATAAAAGAAAGAAAGAAAAGAAAACCAGACACAGTATGCTGAAAAAATAAGTATCTCCTTGGACCAGAAATAGTAGAGAAACCCAAGTTAATAAGCAGTGCCCAAGTGAGAAGTAACTAGGGTGTGTGTGGAGAAGAGGTCAAGGTCTTGTTTTATACAGAGACTAGTGATGGGAAAGTTCACAAGGCGGGGGTCAAGGAATGGAACCAACGTCACTACTGAAAGCCCGGAGCCGAAATGAGCTCCCCAGGCCATGAAAGGAGGGTAAAAACACACCAGGCAACAGGCAGCTGTGTGCTGGGGGCGGCAGGAATAGGCAACACAGATATCCAGGCAAGATCTAAGCCAAGTCCTTCACTAACTTGAAGACTGACTCTGCAATAAACCTAATATGCCCACAGGGCAGGAGTCCAGGCTGCTGATAGAAGGTTTGCTTCTGGCCAAGGGCAGGCTAAGTCAAAACAACTGAAACATCAAGAAAGTACAGGATTTGGGAGTGGTAAGAGAAAGGAGAGAACACAACACAGACACTGATAGACAGTTCCTGTCACATCTCTTCCAATCTTCAATGGTAACACAGAAACAATCACGGACAATACGTAAATAGTTGGGTATGTAAGGCTATGTTCCAACTGAACTTCATTTACTAAAAGGCCTCATTTAGGCCACAAGCTCTAGTTTTCTAACACCTGTTTTTAATCAACATCCTAATATCACAAAGAAAACTAATGAGTAGAATGACAGCTTAAAAGTATTAACAAATAAACGATGGGTCAATTTGACGTGAAATAAAACACTCTAGAAAATCCAGAAAAGGATTTTAATGTATTTTTGTCAACATCAGAAAGATAAGGAAAAATAATATGCAAAATCAGAAGAAAAACTAGGTTATGGGTGAAAATAGGTATGGTAAAAAATACACTAAAAATCTTGGGGAACAAACAAAAGAATCAAGATTTAAAAGTAGTTATGTTGATAATATAAACACCAGATTGGACAGACTCAAAGAATTGATGAATTGGAAAGCAATGTTGAGCAACGCAGGAAGATTATAGCAAAAGGGAGTGGATTTTTACATAATGAAAGAGAAGTTAGGAGATGGGGGGGGTTAGACTAAGCAGCTTGCATCCAAAATAAGTTTCAGAAAAAGAGGAGAAAAGTGATGCATACATGAATAGCTAATTACTGAGAATGCTTGAGACATTAAGACACTAGTTTTCAAGGTTCTAAGTACATAGAAAAGTAATAAATAAATAAATAAATTCATGCTAAACATAGTAAAGCCAAAGAATAAAAATCATTTAAAAATTATAAAAATCACCAAAAAGAGATTATCCATTTAAAAATAATAACAAACAGAATTGAAAACAGATTAATTAGGTAAGAGATCACGGAAGAAAAAATACTAATAAAAATAAGTTGATCTACAATACTTTACCCAGCAAAGTTATCATTCAAAAATGAGGGTGAGACCTGGCTGGTGTCACAGTGGATAGGCACCTGCCTGCAAACCCAAAAGTGGCTGGTTTGATTCCCAGCCAGGGCACATAACCAGGTTGCAAGCCAGGTCTCCCGCCAGGTCCGTAGCTGGAGGCAGGTGAAAGGCAACCACATAGTGATGTTTCACTCCCTGTCTGCCTCCCTCCCCTCCCCTCTTTTTAAAATCAATAAATAGGCCCTGGCTGGTAGCACAGTGGATAAGGTGCCAGCCTGCAAACCCAAAGGTCGTAGGTTCGATTCCCCAGCCAGGGCACATAACAAGGTTGCAAAACAGGTCTCCAGTCAGGTCTGTGGCTGGAGGCAGGTAAAAAGCAACCATACATTGATATCTCTCTCCCTCCCTGCCTCTCTCTCTTCCCCTCTTTCTAAAAATAATTAAATAAAATCTTTTAAAATTTTGTTTAAAAAAAAAAAACAATAAATAAAATCTTTTAAAAAAATGAAGGGGAAATTTTTTAAGGCACTTTTGGACGAATAGTTTAACATGCACCAAATCTCCTGAGATAAAACTAAATGAGAAGGGTAAAAATAGAATGTAACAATGCTAGCTTGCATAAAGGTTGATTAAATATACTGACAAATGTGATTACCTAATGATTATAAAATATTAGGAATCTTTAAAAGAAAAATGATAGGATTAAAACTCTGAAAAGTCACTAGAAGAAAGATGAAAATTATTCGTCATTTGGGAAGATAAATATATGAAATAAATGTGTAGCATGTTATAAAATTATGTAAATTATAAAAATATGTAAACATTGAAGACCTGCCAACAAATTAATAGAACACTATACAGTCAGAGAGAATACTGAACAATTTGTCAAGACAACAAATAAAACAAAAGAAGACAATGCAAATGTAGATAAAGTAAATTATCCAAATATAAAGCAGAGAATACTCATATACGAACAAAAACTACAAAAATTATACACATTATGGTTCCAATGGTATAAATCATACATATGTAACACCCACCAGATAAAAATATACAAAAATATTAAAATTATTTATCATTGGACTGTAGGATTACAGATAGATATATTTTCTACACTGTTTTTCATTTTCTCTAATCTTCCACGCTGAGCTGATATTCATCTCTAAATTATAATAAAGTTATTTAAAAAGAATCTATTGGTTGTACTTAAATTGAGTTTATAACATAATTTTTCTCTCCTCAAACAAAAATTAAACATCAGAAATTTACCATTGTAAAAATAATTGGCATAAACCCATATAAATCAATACTAACAATTTTAAAGACTTGGTTTTCCCATATAGCGTGTATTTCTGGATACTGACATAACTTAAACTTGAAGACAGAGCTCACTCGTTTTAAACGTTTTCAAGTCAAGTACTGAAGGTGAGGGGAGGAACAGAGGTTACAGGGAAGAATTTGCCTGAAAGCATTCTCTCCCAGTTCCGGCAACTAATTACTCAATGCTCCGGACGTGTTGAGTTGATTTAAGTCATGTGGTGAGCACTGCAGCTTCTACCCGGGAACAGCGCTGGACCAGAAATCATCATTTGGCATGGCTTCACCATGAAAAGCTGCTGACAGCCAGAGGGATCAAAAGCAGATCAGGTTGCTTAACCAAACACATGTCACCAAGGACCAAGAACCAGGGCACCGTGTGGAAATCTTGGGAACAAGTATAGAAACCAAGCACAGTGGATGCTCTGCTCTTAAAATGTTAACATGAGATTCAGTTGTCTGATGAAATCAGCTGAGCCATCGGACATTATTTCTCAGTCTTTCCTTACAAAGAAAAGTCAAGTCTATAAGCAGAAGCAGAAGAAGTGATAGCCAGAAAGCAAGTATCTGAACGGCTTTTATAAACCTCTTTATCAAGCTGATCATACTATTTATTCCATTTTTCCTTATTATGAATTGTCAATGTTTATTGGATATTTATCAACGGAAAAGTATTGGGATAAATTCTTTGCATATATCATCTAATTTTTTCAACCTTAAAACAACTTGCTTCTAACAAAACATGGACAGAATATGTGAATCTTCTTTTCTTTTTTTTTTTTTAAATGATTTTATTCCTCACCTGAGGGTATGGTCACTGATTTTAGAGAGAGAGGAAGGTTGGGGGGAGAGAGGGGAAGGGGAGAGAGACGGTGAGGGAGGGAGAGGAGAGGAAGAGAGAGAGAGAGAGAGAGAGAGAGAGAGAGAGAGAAACATTGATGTGAGAGAGAAACATCAATCAGCTTCCTGAACAGGCGTTGAATCCCAACCTAGGCAGGTGTCCTGAATAGGAATCAAACCCACAACCTTTTGGTGCCTAAGATGACACGCCAACCAACTCAGCCATCCAGCCAGGGCTTGATTCTTCCTAAATGAATTACCTAATTTAATCACTTAGAAGGAATCATTTTTAATAGGCTACATTTGCCCAAGTACACATTATTTTAAACTAATTATATCCAAAGTAACATAATACAATAATCTCCCATTTGACTCCCATTTAGTCAAATGAATGCAAGTATCATATTTATTTAGACCCAACTCATTCCAAGAAGGGACATGAGACAGTTTTATTTTACACCTGGTTGGTACGAAATGCTGCCTTCATGCTGAATCCTTCCCAGAAATTGAATTTAATGAAGTTTTAGCTCACAAGATTTCCTTCCTGGTGTTACAAAACATTTTATTTTCCATGCAAAACCTCAGCTTTTGGAAAAGCAAAAAAAAAAAAAAAATAGAGGTATGATTAAATTACGATTTTTGTTAGTGTTTAAAGGATACCTTAGCCCTGTAAACAGCTCAAGCCAGTTGTCATGGACAAGAACAGCAAGACACAATTGCATTATTTCATGAACTGTGGCCTCATTTCCCCACCTTTGCTAGGCCTGTCAGATGCAAATGCCATGCTAACCTGGAACCAGGCCAGCGCTTCTCAAAACACCCCATTTCTAGGACAGGAAATATTCACAAACTGTGCACATATTTGAGAAAATACCATGGTAGGAAAATGCCATAGGTGCCAGGTGAGGAAACAGACCTTTCAGAGAAGTCTGCCTTATTATATATAAAGAGTAGAGTCTTTGAGTTAAAATCATTACCTTCTTAACTCTCTGATGCACTCAAAAATTGCTAAGATGTTCCTTCAATGGTTAGCCTCCTGTAGTCACTACAGTGCGTCAAAGGTGTACAACTGGAAATAGTTCAACACCAGTGGTTACTGGTCCTTTTCAAACCTAGAGTCTGTGAGTTCTCTTTCTGTTTAGCTCTAAGTCTTGTGAGAACTTGCTGTCTTCGTGGCTATATGTATATTTAATAACTATTGTAAGAAAGCATGTAGGTATGAAAAATACATTATCAAATTACCTATAAACTACGAAATCTTGCTTTGCAAGACTGAATCATTGGTCTAAGTGTGAACTATTTCAGATACCCCAGAAATGCCCCTAGCACTGTGAGAGAGAGATTGATAAGCAAACCAATATATCAATATACTTGATATAATTTGGAAGTATGATAAATAGTATATATAAATAGTTTGGGTTTTTATTTTTAAAAATCATACTTAAATACATAATAACATGGTTGTTATACAAACATAACACAAATTTATTTTTAAAACAAGGATGTCTCAGAGCGGAGCAAAAAGGGGATGGATGTAATACAACAACAATAAAACTTTTTTAAAAAATTGGAAAAAAAAAGAATTAACAATAAAAAAATATATAAAAGAAAAACAAGGACATCTTTCTTGGGTTCAATAAATAACCACCCACATTTCAGGGTACCTGCAGCACCTACAAATGCCTGATATGCTTCAGGATCACAATAAATATTGCTGAGTATTTAGGAACTACAGGCAAACTATGTAAGGTTGCTGTGTTTATTTTGATCCATGTAGATCAATATGGATAAGCACTTCAAAACTGAGGTAGAACCACTTAAAGTTACATCATCTTTTTGGTTCTTAGAGAGAGGTAATTTTCATGTAGTAACACATCAAATGAAAATCTCACGTAAATTTATTGACTTCCCTGTCTGTGCTTAATGGAGTTATTGGGTTGGCCAAAAAGTCCGTTTCGTTTTTTTCTATAGAATAAAATACACATTTTTTTTTCATTTTCACCAATAACTTGACTAATTTGGACATTTCGAGTATGTCAGCTACCTCCTGTTACTAGATTTTCTTTCCATTTTTAACTTGCTTTTAGAGAGAAGGGCAAGGAGGGGGGGAAAAAGGGAGACAGACGTCAATGTATGGTTGCCTTTCACCTGCCTCCAGCTACGGACCTGGCTGGAGACGTGGCTGGCAACCTGGTTATGTGCCCTGGCTGGGAATCAAACCAGCGACCTTTGGATTTGCAGGCAGGTGCCAATCCACTGAGCCACCAGCAGGGCTCCTGCTACTAGATTTTAGTGAGTAGAGGCCAGGGGTGCTGCTAAACATCTTCCAGTGCATAAGACTTCCACAGCAGAGAGTTATATGGCCAAAATGTCAATAGTACCAGAAACTTTGCAAACCACTTTTAACATGTTCAATCAGTCACAGCACCTTCTCCATAGGCTGCACAAATCTTTTTTTGCATTTCCATTGTATTTTTACTTTGTTGCATATTTTCTCCCATCTTCAATACTAAAATGTCTCCACAAAAATTCACCAATTTTGGTAAGGGTTCTTTTAAATGCATGCTGGTATGACAGCTGTCACAATACAATCTAGGTGTTTGAAATGAAGTTAAAGATGACTAAGAGATACTAGTGCCATCTTACTGACAAAACGAACAAACTTTTTGGCCAACCCAATAGATAGAGGCTTAAATACACAGCTAAGGTGTTTTTGGCTCCGTAACAATTAGGAACCTCCTGAACCGGGAATAAAAGGGATTTTACTTACGGAAATAATTTTTCAAAATGTAAACTCTTGGCTTTTGTGTAAATGTTACTTTTAATTTAGAAATCTGAAGGAGTTGAGGCTCCTTTTAAAATGGTTTATATACAGCTTCTCAATTAACAGTAAAACATACATGCATGTGCTTTTTGACCACATATGTGAAAGAAGATATTTTGTTTCCAGGCAAATTCACAAAGCCTCAAAATCTTGGGCAAGTTTATGAAGGGAGGATTGGGAAGGACTTGTCATCTTATAACAATGACAAGATAAATGTACAAATGTCCTTGGCTGAAAAGTCAAAACCAGAGGATGACATTTGCTCCAATGGAAAAGAATGCTATTCACATGACCAAGATACTTTTCCATAACTAAATTTTTGACACACATAACTTTTTAAACAACAAAAGAATAAGATTATTGGTAAACTTTCCCTTTGCCATGCCAATTTTTAGTTCTACAAGGGTGTGCAAGACTTTTTGTGCAAGAACATCGAAAATCTGTCTCCTCTCTTTAAAGAAACATAGACCCTTGTATAATTTTATACATATGTTCACCAATATGCTGTGAACAACTTTTCCATTTCAATAAATATCATTCAGGTTTAAAGGGGGGAAAAAAGCATAAATAACAAGCATGAGTTCCTCTAAGGTTGTAAGTTACCTTTCAAGTCTTTCTTTAGCTTTCTGAGATCTTTTTGAAAATCTTCAAATTTCATCTGTGATGCCTGAAAAAGGTCCTGAGGTTCTGGTAATGGAAAGATACACTGTTCTTTTCCAGCATCCTAATTAGCAAGAAAGACATAATTTTTTAAACAAATCAGCATTAATATAAATAAGCATACTCCAAGGCCAGCCATGGCAAAATAATGAAAACAAACAATGTCAAATTATTCAACAATCAAGAATAACAAAACATACCTACATGCAAAATTCATCTTACCTCATCAAAATTCCGAAGATAATAGGACACAATATATGACAAAAGGCTCCGGCTATTGTCCTAGGCAGAGAGACCAAAGTAAGGAAAAATGCCTTTTTAAATATACGGTGTAAAGAAAACAAATTCCAGGAACTCAGTATATATGGGTAAGAACACTTAGAACAAAATGTGAAATTCTATCATTCAAATTACTTTAGTGACTATATCTAAAGATGGCGGAGAAGATCTTATTTTTCCCAATGCTCCCATCTAAGCGCCGAGTGTTGAGCACAGGTGTTTAAGGGTAAAGTGTCAACGTAAATACTTTGCTGTATTTATTCTCCTCCATCAGAAAATTAGTTTATTAATTTTTCTATTTTATTATTAAGAGGTATTACTACTATCTTAACTGAAATGGTTAAATATTGCTAGCATTTTTAGCTGGATCAAGAGGCATCATGCCAGCAATAAGTCTGTCTCATTAGGATATAGATTAGGGAAGTATTATTTCAGATAATCAAGAGCTTTAAAAATGCAAATGCATATTATAAGTTGCTCTGTCAGCAAATGAAATTAAGGAATGCATATCCAGGCAGCTGTAAATAATGCAATGTGTGTAGATCTGTAGAAAAAATGTAAATTTGTTTCAGGTCCAACAGTCTTCCAAAAGAAACAGCATTTCACCTCCTTTCTAGAACATTAGGAGGCATTAATTTTTAATTATATTTTTCGCTTAAAGTTAGTACTAGATCATCTGAATGTGGGAAACCAAATATATATTTTAAAAACAAACCCTATGATACTAACTACATTTCTGGAATGTTTAACTTGACCATAACTTTCCCCCTATTTCTAAAAAGAACAATATCCCTTTATAATCAAGTTTGGCATGATATGGTTACTCATCCATTAGAAACTCCCTTCATAGTATATGTAGTCGTAGTAGTGGTAATTAATAATAATGCAATATCTATTACATAGTAATATACAGCAATAATAATCAAATATATTTATGAGAAACAAAATTTGCTTGTAAAACAACTTAAGCAACTTGACCTCCTTTCATTTTTCTAAGTCGTAAATCAATGAAATAGCAGTACCTGAATCAATCAGCAAGACATTTAGTAAATGCCTGCTGATAAGCATGGTGAGTGAAAATTCTGAATGATCCGAGTAACAGCTCTCTCTATGCAGGTTTACAGATAGTACTAAAGAGTATAGTTATAATTGTTTTATTGAAAAAGAACCAAATCAGAAAGAATCTGCATGGCTCTAGTGAAAGTGCAAGTGAAATTATTTTTTAAAACATCCTGTTTCTTCAATCATTGTTTAATTTTTATCTAGATTACCCCTCAATGATTTAAATGAATAAAATTTCACTTACTGGGGGACTGATTAGGATGTCAACAAAGTAAGATAAAGCCTTTATTCATATTTAAAATGATTATCAAAATCACTTCAGATAAATATTTTTTAGATTTTATTTATTTATTTTTAGAAAAAGGGGAGGGGAGCGAGAAAGGGAGAGAGGAGAGACTTCAATGTGAAAAAGAAACATTGATTTGTTTTTCACTTATGCAGTCACTGGCTGACTCTTCTATGCATCCCGACCAGGGCCTGAACCTGAAACCCAGGAATGCTCCTTGAACAGGAATTGAACTGGCATTGAATTTTGGTTTATGGGACAATGCCCAATCAACTGATCCACACCAGCCAGGGCCAGATACATTTTTATAAGTTAAACATGATGTCAGTGTTTTGCATGAATTTATATATATATATATATTCCTACATTATTTGTAAAAGTTACCGTTTCAATCCAACAAGCAATTGCTAAGAACTATTCAGAAACTACCATGTGTTTAGAGAGCTTTTGTTTTTGAACAAATGTGATTCATAAGATCACTTTTGAAGGTCACTGTGAAATTATATATCGTAAAAATAAAATAGCACTTGAACAAATATAATCATGAAAAAAATCACAAAAATTACATTCTTTTGGTGTTCCAACAAGGGACTATGTTATCAATTTTGGATATACACAGTGTATGTATAAGTTAGTGACCAAAAAAAAAAAAAAAAACAATAACAAGCAAACTGTATCTATTTCTTATGAGGGAGATTTTGATTCATGTATTTTCATCTCTACAAGCCATTTGTTTACTTAAGTTCAATAGTATAAAAACATCCATAAGTTCCTTCATTGTACAGTTCTGTGTGAAGACTCTTGTATCAGAGAAACAGAATTACTTTATTTATAAAGTTTACAACCTCAGGCTTTAACTCTTACCATCACAATTGTTTCCCTAAACTTCTATTTCTACTGACACTCTCATAAACTCTGGGATGTTAATTTTAAAGAAACACAACTAGACAGGTGGGATCATAAAGAAATTAGGCTGCAAAAGGGCTTAGCTGTTCCCATGCATACCAGCATCAAGATTATATGCAGAAAAAACAGAATTCATCTTTTATTTACAAACTACTTTCACTCATTTTTGTTTTGCTTAAAATGGATGGAAAAAAAAAAAAGAAAGTAATGGATACACTATCTAATTTATAGAAATTAATTAGTCCTCAGAGTCCAAAAAGATAAATATTAGCAGACATGATAGAATAAAAAAAATTTTGTTTAAAAATATTGTCTAATCATTTATTCCACTTACAACACAAAACCACCCACTTTAGGAAACATTATTATTCACTAAATCACAAAGATAAAGTAGCCATTACTTTTGGCTAGTTCAGAACATAACGAAGCTTTTGATCTTGGAACTGAAAGTAATATGCCTCATAACTCCTTTGTAGTCAAACTAATTCCTAAACAAAACATCGAATCCTCCAGTTGCCTTCATTGACTCATACAAAATACTTACACTGCTTTTGACATCTTTCAGTTTTGGAAGAATGTCTAATCCAAAACCATCTGCCTGTCCACGAGTCTTATTTCCACCATTCATGTAGTTGCCAAAGGCCAGGACCAACCCCAGAACCTGCATGACCCCCGGGCCATTTTTTAATGTCTGTAAGACAGAATGAAGAACAATTTCTCTCTGATGCAAAGTTTTGTTTGAATTATCTTATGTTAGTGGCAAATATTCATGTTATGCTAATCATTTGAAGCCAGAGCCAAACTTTATTATTGTTCATTATTATATTTGAAAAGAAGTATCTCCAAAGTGAAAAAATCTAGGCCATTTCTATGAAACAAAGAAGGCTATACTATGACACCTACTACACAGTAATGCCACTGCTATCATCCATTGCTATCATCCTAATTGTATCTACCTCTGGAGCAACAGACATTTTTGGCATAGTTGTGGTGAACCAAGACACAGTTACAAATATTAATGTCCAGCTTTAGATTTATCCCTGAAAAATTCATACTCACTTTTTTTAAAACATAAAGTTTAACCTGAATTCACCTGTCACTTCTTCTGAAAATGTGCCTTTAATAACAACCTCTTACTACTTTTCAAAATGATTTGCAACAACCAGAAGAAGTGATACTACTTATTTGATTTGTAACAAATTATGTTAAATGTTAATATTATTTCTGCCAAGAATTGATTCTTTGTTTTCAGAAGAATATTGGCCTTCTGTGGCATCATACCACTCTTCCTAAATCATTTGGTTGGAATTATGTACATTTTATTGAGGGCTCCTTTCAAATAGGAAGGCAAGAAAAGAAAATGTCTTGGCATTGCGTTTCATTGGAGGTGTGATATATGAGAGGACCATGAAAGGTTCTGCTTTGGCAAAAGCAGAAGAAACAAAAATCTCTGGGGGTTAGTCAGCAATGACCACATTGAAGCATAGTGGTCCCCCGTGGACCAGTGCACCTACTTGAATATGGGCTTTGTTCTTGAAACTCAATCAATTTGTTCTCTTCTATGGAACTGCATGCTTCAAATTTTATGAGTACTTAGAATAAATAACTTGTGAAATACGAACATGACTGAACATGATTAAAGATCAAAATCCAAGCATCGGCTCTCTGTATACCACAACCCACCTCACACAATTTCTGCAGCAAGTCCAGTTTGCGACGAATTGAACAAATACTTTCTGAAAATGTGGACTGGAACAGGATGCAGAAGACACGCTCAGAAAAGTTGGGGATAAGTGACAGCTCATAAAGAAACCTAAGGAAGTAAAGCTATGTTAAGAGGAAAAATATCACTCATACGAACAACCTTCTATCATTCATAATAACTATAACCGGAAGACACTGTATTTTCCAAGTGGAGGGAGCCCACCCGTAGCCTAATGCCCACAGACAGGGCCCTACAGTACACTTACTGTTCGGGTTTGTCCAGCGACTTGGCATTTTCCTTGTCTTTGGAGGATCGGCCATGCTTTTCAATTTTTTCCAGTTCATCTGACTGTGCCCTCTGAAAATCAAAAGCCAAACTGACTTTCAAAATCTGGTCAGCTGAATCCCTTAGATAATGATGATCTTGAAACAGCAAAACTCTATATATTTTCATACTTCTTAGCATTTCTTTGCAGTAAAGCTTGACTTCATTCATGAGGCATTTTTAAAGTATAAATATGCTTAATGAAAACCAGATCATCTCCAGATCTTCCAAAAAATGTTATTGACTATCACTGATCTGCAAAACATGTATTTATTCAAGCATGTTTTAAAACAATGTGGCCCTCTTCTCTTGCTTTTTGGATATTTATAATACTCTCCAGAATGCAAGAATTTCATTTTAAAGTGGTATTTCTTATAAAGGAATCAATTAAATTTGGAAATAATTTGATCCTAAGGTTTTATGAGATTGAGACTACATCACACAAAACAGCAAAAAGAAAAAGAGAAAAAATAATTTTAAGAAATGATGACAGTTTAAGAAACCTCTGGGACAATGTCAATCATACCAACATTTGCATCATTGGAGAACCAGAAGGAGAAGAGAGAGAGAGACTGAAAACTTATTTGAAGAAATAATGACTGAAAATTTACCTAAGCTGGTGAAAGAAAGAGACATACTAGTCCAGGAAGAACAGAGCAGAGAGTACCAAACAAAACGAACCCAAAGAGGCCCACAGCAAGACACATCATAATTAAAATGCCAAAGGTTAAAGATAAAGAGAAAATCTTAAAGTAGAAAAATAAAAACAGTTATGTACAAGGTAGCTTCCTAAGACTATAAGCTGATTTCTGAATGGAGACTTTTCAGGCCAGAAGAGAATGCATGAAATACTCAACATCATGAAAAACAAACACCTACAACCCAGGTTGCTCTACACAGCAGGCTACTATTTAGAATCAAAGGAAAGATAGGTTCCCAAAACAAGAAAAAGTCAAAGGAGTCCTTTACCACCAAACCAGGATTATAAAAATCCTGTGAAGGGACTTAAAGCAGGGGCTGGTTCCTTAAAAGATAAATAAAATGAATCAGATTCATCAAGAGAAAAAGTGAGAGGCCCCAAATAAATTAAATCATAAGTGAAAGAGAAATGATAACTGATACCACAGAAATATAAAGGATTATAAAAAAACACTGCAAACAATTATATGCCAACTAATAAGCAACCTGGAAGAAACGGATAAATTCCTACAGCTATACAATCTTCCAAGAGTGAATCAGGAAGAAAGAGAAAATCTGAACAGACTGATAACTACTACCAAAATTGAACTGTAATCAAAAACTTCCAACATATAAAAGTTCTGGAGCAGATGCCTTTCGAGGCAGGAGAATATGGGGTGGACAAAAGTATTGGTGAGTACACAAAACAGAGTTTATTCTTATGTTATTTATTGATCATTGTATTATTTTCCATACAAACAACTGTAAGCCTACTTTTGCCCAACCATATATATCCACAAAAAATATATCCCATAAAAGTTGATATTCAAAATATATAAGAAATTCATACAACTCAATAACAAAAAAAAAAAAAACCTTGATCAATCTCTGCCCCAACGTTCACTCCAATTTTGTTATGTACTAATTTCCAGAAATGGAAATTCTTATCTACAATACACTCTTTATTTTTTCACATCTATGCCTTTGATCAACTGTTCCCATCTTCTGGGAACATCTCAACTCTTCTTTCAGACATATTACTGTCTAGCATAGAAGAACAACTCCAAAATTGCCTAACTATGAAGATTCTCCACGCTGCCCCTAAGATCAGTTGACTGTTCAGCAACTATCCTGCTCTTTCCACAGAATTCTATCTTAGCACTAATCACATGCAACTATTTAGTTACATAAGTGACATCCACCCTTTGATTTGAGGAAAAAATCTTTATGTTAGGTACATTATGAATACAACAGCACTTAACTATATTAGACTAGGAATTTCTTAGCTATTATAAGGTACAATGCTTCTGTGTTATTTTAAACAACAGTTGAAAGTATTTTTTGAACATTACACATTTGAGAGTTTATGGGTGGTCTACATACTATTTGTTAATGCATTCTTCCTCTGATTAATCTTGAAAACTAGCTTTTCAAGAGATACACTTTTTATGGTCTGTAGATTCACATCTTATAGCCCCATAGATCATTCTTTGCCAGGTAC
Source organism: Noctilio leporinus (assembly GCA_004026585.1). Lineage (NCBI taxonomy): Eukaryota > Metazoa > Chordata > Mammalia > Chiroptera > Noctilionidae > Noctilio > Noctilio leporinus. The sequence continues at coordinate 20,701 of PVIW01006092.1, forward strand.
AATAAACTGAAGCATCTTTAAATAACAAGGGCTGAGGGGAATTTGGAAAATAGTGGCTGCATACACAGAGCAAACTAAAATTGTTTGTAGAAGGGTGGAATGGCTCTTCAGGGGCCTAAAATCTGAGTATTTAAACATATATTGGCAAATACAAGAGTAAACAAATTTTTAAAAACCAGAGCCAAATACACATAAGATACCACCTGGAATCATTCAACTTCCTAAATAAGTTTGATAGGAGTTTTATGTCTTTAAAAGAATTGACTACTCCTTTAATAACTCCATTGCATGTTAAATTTTAGTTGCTGCATCATAGGCATCAAGGAGGAAAGGTAATAACTCTCTCAAGCTAATATGTCAAACACATCAAATGTTATTTACCCTTCAAGTGTAATTTCCAGTCATGACCCAGCTTTAATAAAAACTAAAGCTCTTAGCATGTACTCAAAACAGTCAGCATTTACTACCACTAAAAAATTTCTACCTAATATGACCATACATGGGCCAAACCTGAAAGTCTTCTATATAAACTAAAATTTTCCTAGCCATTAAGTACATTCCTTTAGCATCAGCAGAATAAATGGATTTACAGGAAGTAGAGTGAACATTTGTGGCATCAGGATAGAATAATTCATCATGGTTGCAGGCCAACTGCACCATTTCTCTAGGGCTCATCTGCCATCATGGAAAGTTACTGGGAAATGTTTAGTACACATGTGTCAGAAGAGATTGTTTTCCCAGGAGAGCTGAATACTTGCTGTACTCAACCAAGCTAAAAGGTGTGTTAATGTTCTCGAAGAAATAAGAGGTAGATCTTGGAAGAATATAATTAATATAAAAAATGGCTTGTAAGGACAGCCAGGGTGCTAATACACAATTTGACACCACATGCAGGGATGTAAAATTCATGTTCTTTAGAGGGGAGACCTCCTAAGGGGCCAAAAGAAGCTGCATTAAAAGCAAAAGCAAACAAGTGTGTTCATTATCAAACATTTAGAACAAAATACAAGAAAAAATATCAGCAGGGATCAAAGCTGGAGTTAAACCAACATACAAGACATCCCAAAGACAATTTTTATCTATTAAGAATTTATTCTCCATCGACTTTATAAATAATTTGAGGACAGCAATAACAACAGCTCTTTTTCTTTCTTCTCTCCTCTCTTTCCAAACAATAGAACTCTTGGATATCTCTTAGGTTCAGGTCAGCACACATTAAAGATAGGCTTGTGATTTTTAGTAGGTCAGTAGGTGGGACCGGAATTTCTCAAGGAAGTGTGAAACCTGGCATAGGCTTCTTTCCATCTGTGGACCCGAAGAATAAATGTGTCTGTTAAGAAAGACTGCTGGAGGCTAACTGGGCTCAAATATATAAACAAAGTCTAGTAGTCATTGCTAAACAGGGGCCTCTCATGGCCTCTGTGCTTCACGGAAATGATGTCCACTGCAACTGCTGAGTCAACCTTTATAAGGGAGTTTCCAGGATCTTACATCAACTGACAAGACTCAGACTAACCTTGTCCAATTGGAATTGTGCAACCATATCCTCATTTGCATCTTCACTGACCAATCAGAGTGACTTTATTCTAACCAATATGAACAGTGCTTTTGGACCAATCAAATTGTGAGGATTTGGAGACCTTATTTGCATAAAAACAGCAATCAAGAACTGAGAGCAAGAACTCTTCTTTATTTAAGCTAGTTTCATCTATGTTTGGGTGGAGGGTACTTTCAGTTTCCGTGGAAACTAGCATTTCCCTAGCCTGTGCTGGAACACCAGGGCAGCACAGAGCTGCCTTGCCAAACTGAGCTGTGACACCAGAGGGGCCTCCCTTGAGCCACCTGGCCTAAGCCATATCATAATTGCACTCACTATTGAGCTGTCCCACAGTTAAGCTGTTTCACCGCTGAGCTATTTCACAACTGAGCCATTTGTACTGAATAAAGTCTCTCTTCCCCCATGCACCCCAAACTGGGGCCTCCTTTTGGTGATGAATTGGTGGTGACAACCTGAAGTTGACACATTCCATAAACATTTGTGCCCCTAGCTACAGATGAATGCATCTCCCTTAACCCAAATGGGGGATGAGACTTGAAGGGCCTTATATTTCATGTTAAATTATTTAATTAAATGTTAGCACTTGAATACGTATCTAATAATTAAATTTCTATGCATATTTTAGTGGCCCAACCCTAGCATAATCTCCTTCTGGGTGTAGAGGGTGGGGACCAACATATTTCCTAGAAGTGCACTGTGTACAAAAATATAAGTTGGAAAACATATAAGTATGATTTGTCAAGGTATTAATATAGACTATAATTTTTACACATTATTTTAAATATTAAGTGCATATATATTTTAATATATATGAGATTTCCAGAAATATATCAGACATATCTTTAAAACAGAGTTCAACTTTACCAAGTTCGTCATTTTGGAAAATTCTATTAAGCCATTTATAGCTACTGTAGCATATTTCAAAGTGATTATAATAAAAGGACAAATATCTTCTACTTCATTATATCTTCTGGTTCATTCATTCCTACACATTTACATAACTAAATGGATCATATAATACTATATATTGCATTGTGACTTCTACTTTATATTATAGTGCAGACATTACATGATTTAAGTGATATATGTAGACTGAATTATCCATCAATTTCTTTTCAGGATGACAAAGAAAACTTTATAAATATCTGTTAGAATAAGGAAGCATTGGATGCACAGGACTTAAAATAAATGGCCTCGTCTAACTGGTACCTATCCAGGATGACTTACCCTTCTGCAGGCAGCTCGCTGATAAGGAGACTCAGAAAGGAAAGGTTAAGTGGTAACAATGGTAGCATAAAAAGGAAATGTTGCAATGTTAAGTGACATAGTAAATTTCACCAGATTCATTTTTGCATTGGATCTAGGGATTTAAAATAAGATGAACAGTTGGCTGGGGAAAAGGAGGTCAGGAGCAGGTGTCATAGTCTTTTGAAAACATCTCCCTTTAAGTCTCTTTCCTCAGCATGTAAGGAAGAGAGTAATCTTGATGTGCAACTAGGTAAACACTGGGGAAAGGTTAACCCAACCTGCTTAATAACTGCACTTAACTTGGGGGAACAGATTCTGGAATGTACCATTAGACCCTTGGCTTTCTGACACAAGGACGAGAAAGCAAGTCCTTGATTCAAATCTAAGAGTCAAAACTGATCCACAAGTTTAACTTTGCGGAACATCTGATTACAGTTACTCTTTCATCCTCAAAACATACGCCATCATTAAAATGATGGCAATGCAAGAAGACTGGACTTGGGGTGGGGAACACACAATGTAGTGTATAGATGATGTGTTGTAGAACTGTACACCTGAAACCTATATAACTTTATTAACCAATGTCACCCCAATAAATAAACAAAATCATGATCAAAACCCTGATATTTTAAGATATTCTATTTAAGAGAACTTGTCAAGGCTAGTGCTGTAACTACCATAAATAACTATTTGCATTCATTTGGTGGATGATTTTTGCACTGTTCATTCTATCCCAAGGCAATAGAACACTGAGGAAAAAAGAACTCAGGTGGTATTGGAAAGGACTAGAATAAAGAAAAGTGCATTTGCATGGGATATCTCAGGTAAGTGCCCTAGGGTTAAAAGTCTGTAACAGGAGAATCTGGCCCAGGGAGGAATTCCAAAGGGAGGAGGGAACTAGAACTCCAGGTTCAGTAATGTTGACTAGGAGGAGATGGGAAGTAGAAATTTCCTGTCTGAAAGAACAGCTTTTGTCCATGCTGCTGCACCAGAGGTGGGATCTAGGAGATTGTGAGAAGCAGAGAGGTCAGAGGGCTAGAAGGCAAAGCTGGGAGCTTGCAGAAAGAGACCACAGCTTCTCAGGGCCAGGCCGTGCAAAACTAAAACCAAATGTGAAAAAGAAGTGCTTGGAGAACCTACCTGCAAACAGTAAACAGCCATCAACTCTACAAGCCAGCAGTGAATAGAGAAATGGTAACTGTTCTCCAGTAAGTCAGCCATTTGCCTATTACCAAATTACAATCTCATGTTAAAACAAAATGAAAATGTCTATGAGCAGTCGTATGTTATTTATTTCCTCATGCTTCCAATGCAGCCGTGTTAATCCTTTTAACTTTCATTTTTCAGGAATGCACGGAAGATAGTTGGTTTATCTAAAAGGAGCAGAACTGTAAAAATCAGTCAGTAATTTTATGACTTGGCAGGCAATATCACATCCTAGATGTACAAGAAAGAAATATAATTTCTGGTTTTTATTACATCTGGAGAGGCAATCTGTAAGTGATTCAAGATCTAAAGGTTTTCATTTTTAATTCTGAAATTCACCTTAAGCACAGTTATCGCTGAAAATAAGCCTATTGGCAGGGACTCCATGAATCAACTCAATAAAACAATGAAACATGAGAGCATGATAGTTTTAAAACAGCTATGTGGAGAAAAGTCTATACTCCTCTCACATTTGTTTGAAGAAGCCAATCATTAAATGTTGTTTAAAACATGGATCAATTAAATACCTCTAGGAGGTTACGGGAGCTCAAATGGTTAATCCAACTCCTTTTCATTAATGTAATATGGTATGCACTTTTGAGGATGCTATCATGCGACATGCACTACATCCTTCTTCCAGATTAAAGTTTATGGTATCCCAGCTACCTGTCCTAAGAAGGATGCCTGTGAAATCTAGTCTCAAGAAGTGTACATTTAAGCCTCTCATTCTTTCAGCCCTACCTGTTTTTAGGTTTCTCCTAATTGGATTAGAGCTGTTTAATTCCAAAGGGGTGTGGAATTTTTTACCCTCCTAATCCTTTTTAAATTTTTTTTGTCTTCAACTGAACTTCTAATAGGATTCAACTTCCAGGATTTAGTTTTATTTTAATATTCAACATCTTTTTGTTTCTTGAATATGAAATAAAGGAAGAATTATCTGAGAAACACAATTCAACTAATAGTTATACATGGATGTTTTATAGGCATAATTTTTGACTTGATGTTAATCATTTGACACACTAAAAAATTCCTGAGGAACTGACCTCAACTTTTACTCCCTTCCCTTCTCCACAGCCCATTACTTCCCACCTGCTCACAAACTCACTGTGCCATAGAGTGTATGTATATTAAAAGTCAGAAGCAAAAGATTTATTTAACCAACTGTGTGGGTCATATACTACCTATAATGCGTCTCTACTATCTGAACTCAATAGTAGTCAATAACCCTGAATCAACTATAATGATTTGGGGTTTCTAAAACTCAGAAGTCTGAACTGTACTTAGTAACTATGTAGTTTCACTAGCGTTTGATTCCTCAGTAAACAAGAATTGGATCCTCAGGATCATGGTTTTTGAAGTTAGGGTGTATTTAGATTTGGAGACCGCCCAAAATTCATTCACATCTCCAAGAGAACGCTCACTGCCAAACATATGCAATTAGGGGAGAAAAAAAAAGATTCTATTCTAAATAAGGTTTGCATAACGAATACTTCCATCTGTTTCCCAGAGATCAATTACTTTAAAACAGTCCAATGGCATTCAGGCATCTGGTAAGAAAGAAAGCATGTATTTATGGAAAAGGTTTCAGGTTAGTTATGTTATTTTATCCTCAAAAATAAGTCGTGGACTGCTAAATAAGATTATTCCTCATCTATTTAATAACAAAAAAAATGATTTTGAACATTAAGCGGTTTATGTTTTTCTAGATAAAATTTAAATGTTCCTTCAAATACCATTACTAAATGATGAAGGAAAAATGAAGATTCCATTCAGATACCTTTCGAACACAGTTTCAGACCTGAAATGAGTAACTACTGTTATACCAACACAGTCAAGTTAGAAACATTTCCAAGGAGAACTCAAGCCAAGTCCAAGCACCATGTGTGATGGTTTCCTCCTGCAGATACCTTCCCTGTCATTTCCTATGGAGTGACATGTGAATTGCATGCCAAATAAAAGCAAGCACCCCCAATCCTCCACCTTCCCTACCGTCTGAGCTAGTTATTGACTCCCGGCACCCAGTGTACCCCATTGCACCCACTCCGAGGTAGGTAGGTAATGGGTGCACTCTTAGAATGTCTTCCTTTATAGTGAACACACTGCTACACTCCACCAGTAGGAGGTGCTAGAGAGGCACTGACGGAGCAAGGGGGCTCTCCTCTCTGATTCTGCTGTGTAGTCATTTGCCTCTTCTGCCTCCTGCTACATAGTGAATCAGAAGTGTGAGCATGTGAGGACATCTGGAGGTTGTCTGTCCCAACCACAGCCGCAGTAGTACACCCACAGTGGGCAGAACCTCTAAGCAACCTTGAAGTCCCAGCCTAGGCCCAGTGACCTCTCCATTCCTATGTGGACAGCGTGCACTGTCCCCCTGCACCAGCCATCGCTCACCTGTACCCTGTGGCTAGTTGGCTGGTCACTGTCAACGTGGTCACTCTGTGAGGTGGGCTTCATGACCCATGCAGCACCCTGACTCCTGCAAGTCAGCTGTGGCGCACCTGCTGCCCAGAAGTTCGTTTCCTACTGCCAAGGGGCTGGAGACCAGCTGTGGCCCAGGCAAACCAGGGGGCTACAGCCACACCTTCCCCAGGAAGAGCTGCACAGCATTAGGGAAAGAGCCACCCTTCCAAGTTCACCCTTCCCTGATTACTCTCCCTTGGCCCTAGATTACCTGTTAGCATTATCTTCATATCCTTGCACCGTCCTATCACAGATAGGTCATTCGTCATAATAAACTTCCCTGTTTACATCATTCTGTGGTTTCTGTCCCCTGACTAGAGCCAGATTGATAGACCAGAGCCTCCTAATGGCACTCAGAGATCCATACCCCTCTTTCTGCCTGGAGCCTAATAAGCTCCTATATTTTCACGTATTGATTGAATGAGTGGCTAACTCAAACCTAGCATGACCAAAACAGATTTTCTCATCACTTCCACATCTCAGCTAATGGTAACCATGTCTCCATTGCTCGGGCCAGACTCCTTGGGATCGCCCCAAAGGCTCTTTCTCATGGTGCCTATGCAAACTATTAGCAACATCTATATTGTTCAAAGTATTTCCAGAATTGGGCCCCTTCTCTCTAGTTCCACTGCTACTATGGTCCATGTCATTATCATTTCTTACTCCTCGTGGTCTCTGACATTCCACTGTGCTTCTCCATGATCTAGTCTTCAGTCATTAGAGCTTTACTTCTAAAACATGAGTTCTCAGATCAGGAACCCTGTGTTAACTTCCAGTTTTACTCAGAATAAGTCAACATTTTACAAAGGCTTAAGCTCTAGCAGGGCTGGTCCCTTCCATACATGTCACATGACATTTCCCTCCTTTGCACCATTTCATTTGGGCCTTCCTGCTAATCCTGCTAATCCTGCTAACCCTTAAATACAGGCTTGCTGGCATCTCAGGCAAGATACCATCCGAGGATATCCATGGGCTTTGTGTCCTTATCTTCTGCAATTCGTACTTAAAATGTCACCTTTTAAATAACATAATATTAAAAATTCTATCACCGCACTGGGCAATCACCATTTTCCTCACGTTGATTTCTTTCCTTCTGTAGCACAGATAGTTTAGAACTATGTAAATGTATCTGTTCTAAAAAATGCTATGTTTAAGGTCTTTAAATTATAGTGTATTATTATAATGATGGTTCATATACAATTATTATCCTAAGTATCCTAAAATACCAAGATGACATTTTCATGTAATAATTCTCATGGTAAGAACTATAAGTGGGAAAAAACACATAAGAGGGGTTATATATTTAATTATTTAGTAAAAGGTAGAACTGTAACAATATCATAAGTACATAATAAATACTTTCCTTGGCATTACATAATACATATTCCTCAAAAATAAAACAGCAGTAAAATTTTCCTAGACAGACAAAAGCTAAGGAAGTTTTTTATTGCTTGAAATGGCTTACATGAAATACTAAAGATATTTTTAACTTCAAATGAAAAGACACCAAACAACAACATATTGTGTAAGAAAGTAAGAAACTCATCGGTAAAGTCAAATAGGTAGACAAATAGAGAAAACTGCATCACTGGAACAGTGGTAGGAAAATCATTTTCAATATAATAAAAATAAAAGGCAAAGCATTAGAAATGTAAAATACAATAATGATACAGAAAATGAGAAAAGAATTATAGCATATAACAACCCCCAAGAAACAAATAATGAAAACATAAAGGAAGACTGAGGGAAAAAAGACAAAACAACTACAAGACAAACAGAAGAGTTTTTAAAATGGTAATAAATACTTTCCTACCTATAATAACTTTAAGTAAATGATAATCTCAGCAGTCAAAAAGTGTAGAATGGCTAAATGGCTTTAAAAAAAAGATTTAACTGTATGCTGTGTACAAGAGAATCACCTTTAGATTTATAGATACACATAGACTGAACGTAAATGGATGCAAAAAAGGCATTCAATTCCATGCAAATAGGAACCAGGAGTGCAGAGGCAGTTATGATGTTATTACACAAAATAGACATTAAGTCAAAAACTATCAGTAAGAGACAAAGTCATTAGGTAATGATTTTTTTAAAGGATCAATTAGTAAAATATAACATGCACCCAATATCAGAGCACCTAAATACATAAAGCAAACATTGATAGATCTGCTGGGGGAAAAAAGACAGAAATACAATACAGTCCTATGGCCCAAAATGGTAGGGCTGCCTCCTGAGAAATGCATCACTAGGTGATTTGGTCACTGCGCAATTACTGGGTATATTTACATACACCTAGATAGTGCTGCCTACCTCACACCTAGACTATACGGTATAGACTATTGCTCCTAGGCTACAAACCCGTGCAGCATGTTACTAAACCTAGTACAAAGAAAACAATGCAATCAAGAAACACTATAAACACAAGATGCATGAGACTACGGTTGGGGTTACACAATATGCTGTTTTACAGTAGTTTTTTAAATCAGACAGAGTACATTCTACAAGAACAATAAAAAGTAAATACAGCCCTGGCTGGTGGCATAGTGCATAGGCACCGGCCTGTGAGCCCAAAGGTCACTGGTTCGATTCTCAGTCAGGGCACATAACCAGGTTGCAAGCCAGGTCTCCAGCCAGGTCTGCAGGTGGAGGCAGGTGAAAGGCAACCATACATTGATGTTTCTCTCCCTCTCTGATTCTCTCCCTTCCCCTCTCTCTGAAAGTAATTATTAAAATCTTTTTTAAAAAAGTAAATACATAAATCATTAACACAGCCACTTATTATCACTATCCAGGACTACTGGCAATGCAGTAAGTTTGGTGACACGAGCAACATCACAAACATGTGGCAATGTGCTGTGCTACAAAATTATGACATCACTAGGTGACAGAAATTTTTCAGCTCTGTGACGAACTTATAGAAACACTATAATGTACGAGATCATTTGTTAACCGAAACATCATTAAATAGTGTATGACTATAACAGTAGGAGACTTCAACATCCCATTTTCAATAATAGGTCAAGCAGACATAAAATCAATAAACACTGAACATGATTAACACTATAAACCAAATGAATCAAACAGACATAGATAGAATTTTCAACCCCGAAACAATAAAATATATATGTATGTCAAGCACATGCCAAATATTCTCCAGGATAGATCACATGTTAGAGTTCACAAAACAAGTTTTTACACATTAAAAAAAAAACACACACTAAAATCCTACCAAGTATCTTTGCTAATGAAATTAAATGAAACTAGAATCAACAGCTAAAGGTAAACTGAAATTTTCACAAAGAAGTGGAAATTAAGCAACACACTTTTGAATAACCAATGGATCAAAGGAGAAATCAGAAGTTAGGAAATATCTTGAGACAATTGAAAGTAAAAACTCAACATTTCAAAACTCACAAGATGCAGCAAAAGTAGTACTCACAGGGAAGTTTATAGCAATACACACTTTAGAAAAGAAAACAATAACCTAACTTTACTTTAAAAATGAGATAAAGAACTAAACCTACAGTTAGCAAACTGAAGTATAGTAATAAAAATCAGAACAGAAGTAAATGAAATAGAATAAAGAAACAGTTGGAAAAAATCAAGAAACTAAGAGTTGGATTTTTTTAAAGATAAAATTGATAAACCTTAGAAAAACAAAGAGAAAAGGTACAAATAAATACAATCAGAAATGAAAGAGATACAACTGATGCCACAACATAAAAAGGACCTAAAGAGACAACTACAAAAAATCATAAGCCAACAAAATGGATAACTTAGAAAAAAAGGATTAATTCTTAGGAACATGGAACCTACAAAGACTAAATCAAAAAGAAAAAGTCAAAACACACCTATAATGACTAAGAAGAATGAGTAATAAAAAACCTTCCAACAAATAAAAGCCCAGGACCAGATGGCTTCACTGGCAAATTTTACCAAACATTTAAAACAGAATTATTGCCAAACCTTCTCAAATTCTACCAAAATCCTGAAGAGGAAGAAATACTTCCAACGACATTTCATGAGGCCAACATTACCTAATACCAAAGCCAGTCAAAGACATTGCAAGAAAAGGAAACTATGGGCTAACATCCCCAATGAGCATTAGATGTAAAGATCCTCAACAAAAAACTAGCAAACTGAACTTAACAAAAAAATTAAAATGATCATTTGCCATGATCAAATGGGATTTATCTTTGGGGTGCAAGGGTGGGTCATTATGTAAAAATCAACTAATGTGATGCATCTTATTAACAAAATAAAAGATAAAATCATGTGTCCATCATAAGCATTTGATAAAATTTGATACCCCTTCATGATAAAAAAAATTCTCAATAAACTAGGAACAGAGGAAAATCAGTTAACATAATAAAGGCCATCTATGACAATCCCACAGCAAATATCATACTCAATGGTAAAAAACTGAAAGCTTTTACACTAAGATCAGGAACAAGGCAATGATGCCTATCTTACCACTTTTATTCAATACAGTACTTGAAGTATTAGCCAGAGCAAGTAGGAAGAAAGAAAAGGAAAGGGAAGGGAAGGGAAGGGAAGGGAAGGGAAGAAAGGGAAGTGGAGGGAAGGAAAGGGGAGGGGAGGGGAGGAAAAAGGGAGTGGACAGAAGAGAAGGGATACAAATTGGAAAGAGATTGTCTCCGTTTAAAGATACGACTTTGTACATAGAAAACCCTAATGATTACACAAAAAATGCTAGAACTAACAAATTAATTCAATGAAATTTGAAGACAATCTCATTTACAATAACATAGCAAATGCTAGGTATAAATTTAATTAAGGAAGTTAAACACCTGCACATTAAAAACAGTAAAATAGGCAGTTTCATTTTCAGTTTTTTAAGGAAAGTCCATACTGTTTTCCACAGTGGCTGCACCAGCCTGCATTCCCACCAACAGTGCACCAGGGTTCCCTTTGCCCCACATCCTCACCAACACTTGTTGTTTGTTGATTTGTTGATGATTACCATTCTGACAGGGGTGAGGTGATATCTTATTTTGGTTTTAATTTGCATCTCTCTGATGGCTAGTGATGTTGAGCATTCTTTCATATGCCCCTGGGCCTTTTGTATCTCTTCCTCAGTGAGTTGTCTGTTCAGGTCCTTTGCCCATTTTTGAATTGGGCTGTCTGTCTCCCTGGTGTTGAGTTGCATTAGTTCTTTATATATTTCGGAGATCAAACCCTTGTCTGAGGTATCATTGGCAATTATGTTTTCCCAGACAGTTGGTTCCCTTTGAATTTTGCTGGTGTTTTCTTCAGCTGAACAGAAACTTTTCAATTTGATATAGCAATTCCACTACTAGGACTATACCCAAAGAATCCTGAAACACCAATTCATAAGAACTTATGTACCCCTATATTTATAGCAGCACTATTCACAATAGCCAAGTGCTGGAAACAGCCTAAGTGCCCATCAGTGTATGATTGGATCAAAAAACTTTGGTACAGTTACACAATGGAATACTACACAGCAGAAAGAAAGAAGGAACTCCTACCCTTTGCAATAACATGGATGGAACTAGAAAGTATTATGCTTAGTGAAATAAGCCAGTCAGTGAAGGACAAATACCATATGATCTCACCCATTACAGGATAATAATGAACAAAACTAACAACAAGCAAAACATAATCAGATACATGAATACAGTGAATAGGCCTTCAGTGGGCAGGGGAAAGGGGGTTGGGGGGAGGGAGAGGAAGAGGCAAGGAAAGGGAGAAGTTTAGACAAGAACCTAGTATGGAAGAACCATGGACATGAACAAGAATTCAAAGAAATAGTCATAAGGGTTTTCAACAAACTTGAGAGTAGAACAGAGGAACTAAGAATATTTCAAAAAAGTTAGAAAACAATAATATATATATTTTTTTTCAGAGTAAAGACTACAATAACTAAAATGAAGCATATATTAGAAGAAGTCAACAGTGGGTCAATTAATACAGAAGAATAAATTAGTGACCTGAAAGTAAGAATAATGGAAATCCCATAATCAAGACAGCCAAAAAAAATTAGAAATTAGAGTTGTATAAGGGACCTCTCGGACAACATCAAGCACTCAAACATTTGCATTATACAGATTCCAGAAGGAGAAGAAAGAAAAAGAAAGAGGCAAAAAGTATATTTGGAGAAATAACAGCTGAAATATTTCCTAATTTGGGAAAGGTACAAGAAGCACAGAGAGCCACAAACAAAATAAACCAAAGAGGCCCACACCAAGACACATTTTAATTAAAATGGCAAAAGTTAAGGATAAAGAGATAATCATGAAGGCAACAGAAGGAAACAGCAAGTCACATACAAGGACAACCCCTTAAGGCTATCACCTGATTTCTCAGCAGGAACTCTACTGGCCAGAAAGGAGAGGCAGGAAACATTTAAAGGGCTGAAAGAAGTAACCTACAGCTTATAATACTATATCTGGAAAGGTTATCATTCAGAATTGAAGGAGAGATAAAGTTACTTAGACAAGCAAAAACTAAAAGAGTTTACCATCACTAAACAGGCTTTACAAAAATTTTAAAGGGTCTTCTTCATTAAAAACTGAAAAGCCCATAACCAATTAAAAAAATACAGGGGGGGAAACTCTCATTGGCAAAGACAAATATATAATAAACAGTGGATCAATCACTTGAAAGACTAATATGGAGTTTAAAACATAAAAGTAGCAACCTTAACTATAAGTGTTGTAAAATAAACAGACAGGGGATATGCAAAACAAAAAGATGTAAAAATGTGACATTAAAAACATAAAGTGTACTTGAGAAAAACATGTATTCTGCACGTTTGGAATGAAATGTTCATTAAGTTGGTCTGGTTTAATGTGGCATTTAAGGTCATCGCTTCCTTACTAATTTTCTGTGCAGATGATTTTCCATCAAGGTGGTCCCCTACTATTATTGTATTGCTGTTAATATCTGCTTTTACATGCATTAATATTTACTTTATATAAGTAGGTGCTCCTCTGTTGGGTATGTTGATAATTATTTTATCCTCTTCTTTAATAGACCTCTATCACTATGTAATATCTTATCTCTTTTTACATTCTTTATTTTAAAGTCTATTTTGTCTGATATGAGCACTGTTACCCTAGATTTCATTTCATTTCTATTTTCGTAAAATATCTTTTTCTATCCTTTTGTTTTCAGCTGCGTCTGTCTCAAGAGACATTTTTATTTTAATTCATTCTGCCACCTTATATCTTTAGATTGGAATAGTTAGTCTGTTTACATTTGAAGTTGTTATTGATAGGTATGTTCTTACTGTCACTTTTTAATTTTTTGGTTGTTTTGTTCTCATTTACATTCTTTTCTTAATCTCTCTTTTTGTTTGCTGGTTTTCTTTAGCCTTTTGTTTGGGTTCCTTTCACTTTATTTATGAGTTTTACATAGGTTTTGGTTTGTGGTTATCATGAGGTTAATATATATTCATCTATACGTATAGCAGTCTATTTTACACCAGATTGGATGGCTATTATCAAAAAGTCAAAAAATTACAAGTGTTGGTGAGGATATGGAGAAAAGGGAACCCTTGTGCACTGTTGGTGTAGCCACTATGGAAAACTGTAAGGAGATTTCTCAGAAAACTAAAAATAGATTTACCATATGACCCAGGATTCTACTTCTCTATTTTCATAGAGTATAAGGTTAAGAAGACACAAATTATGAGTAGCTATCTGATCTGTTCAGAAATTTATATTTTGTGAAACTAATTGACTTTGAAAGGCTGAAAACTTCCAAATGAAATACTCTAAATCATGGCAAATTAAAGTTCCCTCAGAAATACAGTTGTCCCTAAAATTCTGCATTTGTTTCTATATACATTTCTGCACATGGATATACCAGGTTAAAATAAGTCTTTGTATAATACACACACATACATATGTATTATGCATACACATAAATACAGTTATAGATGTTTAACCAGGGGTTGGCAAAAGTAGGCTTACAGTTGCAACACAAATAAATAATAATAAATATTAATACAAAAAATAAACTCTGGTTTGTGTACTCACAACTATAAACCTACTTTTACCAACCCCAGTATAATGTATACACAAGAAAACTAGTTATATAACATCAAACTCATAAATCATATGGCCTGCTGAGGAAATTATTTTACCTGTTATTTTCTCATTTTTTCCATATGATTCTCCTGGTTGAGAGAGGGTTAGCACAAAAGATTCAAGAGAAATGAGAACTCTCTGTACCTCTAAATAATTGTTTTAAATAACCATTTCACTGGGTTATTAATATACTGAATACATAATTTATTTTTTCCAGTTTTCCATCATGCTGCAAAATCTACATAATAAACCAGTCAAACCTTCCCTTTCAGTCTTCATTAATGACTTAGTCCATGCAGTGCACCATGGGAAATATTTTTTTTTACAAAGGTATCAGTCTCACAGGGGAAACCATGTATACGTATATTTAAAAATTCAAGGGTGGACAAGCTGGTTGCATATACTGTCCCCAGGGAGTATTCAGGGAAGAGAGACTGCATCTGGTTCATGTGTGTCTCCCAAAGCCAGGAATTTTTTGACTTGGCCATGAAAAACTCAAGGACCATCCAAGGCCAGGCCCCCAAAGAGCACAGAAGCTCAAAAACCAGGCAGAGCACAGGTAAGATCAGAAACAAAATGAAAAAAAGAACCCAAAGTTACCAGAGTCAAATTGAGGCCATCCTGAGACTCTCTCAAAGACATAATCAAAAGCACTGAAAGGATAGCCCTGGCTGGTGGCTCAGTGGATAAGGTGCTGGCCTGTGAACCCAAAGGTTGCTGGTTCAATTCCCAGCCAGGACAACATAACCAGGTTGCAAGCCATGTCTCCAGCCAGATCTATAGCTGGAGGCAGGTGAAAGGCAACCATACATTGTCTCTCTCCCTCTCTGCCTCTCTCCCTTCCCCCTCTCTCTGGAAAAAAATAAATAAAATCTTAAAAAAAAAAAAAAAAAAAGCACTGAAAGGAGAATTGGTTTCTTACAGTAGAAATCAATGTTATTTAATGCAATGTCCCAGCTCAAACTATTCCTTGAACAGACCTCACTTTCCAAAGGCCTGTATGATACCATGCTGTGGCCCTTCTCCTCTGATATCTCTCACTGTTCCTGTCAGCTACTTAAGGAGGAAGCCAGAATGCCCTTCCATGTAGTGAAATGAACTGTGAAGGCTTGGAGAAGTGAAATTTAATTCATTTAAATACCAGCTACATACAACACTAGCTATGTGATCTTGAGCAAGTCATCTAACCGCTCCATGCCTTAATTTCCTCTGTGTGAATGGAGAAAAAATAACAGTACCTACCTACAGTTTTCATGGGAAGATTAAATGAGTTAGTTCACAGAACAACACTCCACTCAAATGAACATCCACCCATAAATAGTCCCTATTATTATAGTTCAAAAGGGGGACTGTGAATGACCTCACATGTAGCGTGCTTTTGAATCACAATCTTCAAAACTATGAACCACACACTTGTCCAATACGTTCCTAGGAAACATTTGAACAAATCTATACTTACATAAATGCAGTCCACCCAGATTAAATCTCCTGCTTAAAAGTCACAAGCCTAGACGTGGACAGTGACAAGTATTGTGTATGTATTATATACTCACACTTAAAATTCCTTCTATTACTCACATTCTCATAGAGAGCTTGAAGAGTCTCCATATCAACCACAGAATTGTCCAAGTTCACAACAGCTGTTAAAAAAAAAATGATGAAAGAATATAAATTATTTGGCCATGAACCAGCTCTGAATGATGTCTGGCTACTTTGAGCAATAGTGACCATCTCCAAAATGGTTTCATGTTCATGAGCAGCAGTCAGTGAGTGTGGGAGTTCCAACTTCCATGCACTCAGTTGTCCCACAACAAAGACCATGCTCAAGAACTTGCAATGGGGACAGAGGTAAAGTGTTAGTTAATGCTGTCACTTGCTCCCTAAATACAAAATATCATGAATATGGTGTCTTTCAAGGACCAACTGCCTGAATTTGAAAATACCTGAAAATCAGGCAAATCATTCCTATTATTGTCACATCCTAGTTTTACACTGATAAATGCTCATAGCTGCCTATTTATCTAGACAAGTGACCAAGGTTAATTATAATCACTAAATGGATGGACTTAACAGAAATAGTAGGTACATTTCCTGTTCTAATTTTTAAATTGTTATACCAAAACCACAATTTTTGAAGTGTGGTATTGAGATGAGCGCAGATGCATTCTTAAAAATCCACTCTTAATATACCAGCTACCCATGCTCATATAAGGAAGAAGTGGAATGGATAAGCAAAAATTGGGAGGGCGTTCTTAAGTGTGTTTTTTAGCCTGAGAATTGAATTTTGGAGTCAGTGTGTTTTGTAGTTCAGTTTGGACACAGGTTATTTAAAATCATTCTGCATTACCTACATAGACATTAGTTAGAAATCAGGTGAATTTGCCATGATCAAATTTGTGACTAGTAGCCAGTGGAGCTCTTGTGAGATGAAAGATTTCTGGAAGAAAACTCACAGAGTGGGCAGTCACAAGTTGGTTGTATTTGTTTTGATAACTGGGGTGTTCGTTTCACAACAGCTTTTCTCTCAAACCTTAAAGTACATGAGCCATTTTCCAGTTGATTCTGGCAAAATCCCAAGAAAGAATTAAGAAAGACAAGTTGACATATGACTGGTGAGAACGCTAACCAAGATAATTTAGCTTTTCTGCTTGAAGCTGGAAAGAGAGCCCACGATTCACCAACAAATATTGTAGCAAGTAGAATATGATACTTCCATCCTAAAAATATTCCACTATCTCCATTTCCAAAAAGTTAGGTCTCAAATATCAATCTAAGAATGATCAAGGTTCTCCAACAAATCTTTTCACTCCTTAGACCACATAAGGCAAGCATGTAACAAACTAATATTTCAAGGTAGTCAAAACACAGCCCAACTAATTTTGTCTATATTTCAAAAATTAAATAAAAGGGATTAACAAATGATTTTCACCAGAGGTAATGTGGCTATAAATAATGTAACAAAATGCGTAAAAACCAAATAACGATATCAAGTTCATGTATGAAATTACTCCCCTTGGATTTGAATATCTTGCAGTGAATCTAAAGGTCTTACTTCAAAATTCATTAACTAATGATCTGGTATTTCTGCATTCCTCTTGGCGATACAGCCAGAGATGATGGGGGAAACTATAAGAGAAATGCTAGTAATCAACTTAGTATATGATTTCACTCTCAGAACAAGAAAAAGAAACACAATAAAATCATTCATACTCAAGTCAAAACTCATAAGAGATATAATTGCTTTTTGACATTACCCATCATTTTAAAACATAATATTATTCCTACAAGTTTTTCCCACTTGAAACCTTACTTGTGAATATAGTGAAGCATCTTATCTTTTAAATTCATGCAGTCTCAGGTACGGAAGAATATCTTTTTTTTTTATTTAATTTTATTGTTGTTGTATTACATCCATCCCCTTTTTGCTCCTCTCTGTCCCCGCCCCTCCATCTGCCCATTCCTCACCAAGGTCAATCCCACCTGTGAATATCTTAATAAATGTCATACTGTCCAACCATAGATATATGGTTCTAAGCAAATCCACAGGTTTCTAACCCATGAAACCTCATTTTTTAATCATCCACAGAAAACCTCGATGGAAAGCAACTCCATAAAATTTTCCCATAGTTGGTTTTATACTAGAAAGATGCTACCATAATTCAATGGGGATCAACAATGTTGACAAAATAATCATGCTTAAGTAGCTGAAAATAAGAAAGATTAACTATTGGAAGATGAATGGGTACAATGATAGAGCTCTTGATAGGAAATAAAGGTAAAAGATGTAATATGGGAAAAGTTAAGGGTATTGAGGTATTTATTACACATACTCAATATAAAAAGCACATTTTAACATTTTAGAAATCAGGATTCAGACTAAAATTCACGTTACTAAATTTTTAGCAGCGTCTTCCAGGGACCCCTCCTTTAAAATGTTATTAGGAAGCCCTGCCTGGTGGTACAGTGGTTAAGGCACCCGCCTGTGAATCCAAAGGTCGCTAGTTCGATTCCCAGCCAGAGCAACATAACCAGGTTGCAAGCCAGGTCTCCAGCCAGGTCCTTAACTAGAGGCAGGTGAAAGGCAACCATACATGGATGTTTCTCCCTCTCTGCCCTTCTCCCTTCCTCTCTTTCTAAAAATAATAAAATCTTTTTAAAAAATGTCATTAGGTAGGTGGTACCATTTTAACTGATAAAATCCCAAAATCAAGGAAACAATACAATGCATTCACTCATGTACTCAATAGATGTAAGATGTTTCTTTTAACTCAGTGACTGTACTAGCTCATCAGACTAGTTAACAGTTACTTGAGTCACAATACTTTGGAATGGGAGCTCTTGGGTGTAGATGTGCTCAATTACCTGCCCCAAAAACCTGCAAATAACTGGTTATGAACAAAGGCCACCCAACTCAGGTTTCTAGTTAAGGGCATGGTAAGGAATTTATATGAAGATACTACATATGTGTCAATTTTTTTAGAGGTGGCAAGGGATCCCAGAAAAAAGATATTCAGAAATTTCAGCTTTTCAAAAGTTCAACTTTCTTGAAGGGGAGACCTGAATATTAGAAGTATATCAAGGTGATAGCTCTCTATTCCCTAAAAGGGAATATGATTTTCCTAAAATAGTTGATTGATGTGGAAGAAACACAGACCATGGACTCAAACTTAACTGCGTTTAAATTCAAATTCTCATTTGCTGCTACGTTAGTTCAAGTTCACCTTGACAAGTTTTAGTTTCTTTATGGGGAGAGCGAAGAAGGAAATAATAGAAAACATTAGCTGTGTCTTGCATTTTTGTGGGGACCAAAGCCAGTGACAAGTAAAAGGATCTGGCAGGTGGTTGATTAATATTACTTAATAAGCTTTATTATTTAACCCAAACTTTCTCTTTTTGTATTTGTGCTTTAGAGCCCTCACATACCGAAGAGAGAAACTGTAACTGCCATCTGCTAAGGGCTGGCACCTTGAACCTGAGTAAAAAGCAATCAGAACTAAACACACAGCCTGAGACACAGCCATAGGGTGTTTAATCATACTCTTCCTTCTGTCTGTAATATTTAAACTACTGAGCACTAGACTTCATTTGCAGAACGTAAATAAATTCAAAATTCAGTAATCAATCTTTAATTCATATTACTTTATTCTCTAGTATTCAAGTGATTATACTCCTGATTAGGGGCCGGATATTTCACACCCATTTCCTACCGTTGGCTGTGAGACATTCAGGAACACCCATCATTGTCTGGGATTCATCATGTTCCCACCCATCCATTCCCCTGCAGGTCTGCAAAGCTGTTTTGATTCACCTGGAAGTATCTGTTCTGTTGTGTGTGAAAGGTGCAAGGACTCAGAAGGTGTTGAGAGGAAACTCTGAGGTTTTTTGTATGCACGTTGAAAGATGACTCGTTTGTTTGTAAAGTACGCTAACTTTCTAGGATGTGGAGATTTTTATACTTTCTCTGAACAACCTGGGAATGACCATGTGTTCATAATCACTCTAGGATTAAACACAGTCAGCAATTCGATTTCTTTTTAGCCTAAAGCTTTTTAAAATGCCAAGGATGTGATAAGGAAGAAGAAAACTATTCTTTGTGGCTTTCCCACCAACATGCTATGTGTCTTTGATCAAGATGATGAGCTTCTCTGAGGCTTTAGCAAGTGGGATAATAACTTCTGTCTGTAGCGTATAATGATTATATGGAGAGAATAAGCTATTTTAGAATAAAAAGGATACTTCAAGAAGCCTTGGAATATTTTTTGCAATTGATTTTAAAATGTATATTATCAGTGAACATGTTGGTTAGACACTAGAGGCAGAGCTGTGAATGTGCTAGGTTAAAATTAAACTCAGAATTAAACATTTGCTTTCAATCATCAAAACTTGCGACCACAAATAGCCCTTTTCTTCATGAACTCTACTGGTGCATACTTGAGATCCAATGCCTTTTTCATTAATTTTGTAATATTATTACAAAGTGCAGAGTGATATAGCCTACTGAACATTCACATAGTTGATTTAAGCTAAGATATTTAAAAAGTCTCAAAACAAAATATTCACACAGAACAACCTATATTCTTTTGACTTTAAATATTGCATTACATAAAACAAATTATATCAACAACAATTCAACCCAGCATCACAGACCCAACATAGGAACAGTTGCGTTCTGGACACATGACATTGTACACAAAGGCACACTAGCAGGTGACAGGTATATGTCTACATCATGTTCCCTGGACATTTGGTTTTTGCTATTAAAGTGTTCTCTGCAGCCACCTTCTTCAGCACCAGAAATGTGGGACATGTTTCTTAATTTTTATTGATTTGAGAGAGAGAAAAGAGAGAAAAGGGGGAGAGGAAGAGAAAAACATAAATTGATTTGTTGCTCCACTTACGAATGCATTTGTTGGTTGATTCTTCTGTGTGCCCTACTGGGCAAACCCGCAACTTGGCATATCAGATATGTTTCTTATTCTAACATTAATTCACCCACAGACTAGAGTGCAATATAACATATCTGTCTGAACATTTCCAAGAGAAACAGAATCCTGCGTCTATGTTCCCATTAAAGAACTACACAGAAGGGACACAACCACACTTTAAAGAGCTCGTACTTAAAGAAACTATGTAAAACAAAAGCTCACAAAATAGTAGTCAAATCTGTAAATGCTTCACATATTATAAGTAGCCAGAAGAGTAGCTCACGTTATTGGTGTAATTCAATATGACATGATTACTCTTCTTTAGTGCAACATTTTAAGTCTTGGAACACTATTAGTGCCTGATTTACTCCAACCTTGTTGTTTGTTTTTTTTTTAAACAATCTGGGGTTTCCATGATGCAACATCTCAAAGAACCTCAAGACATAGGAGGCTTTGGAAAAATATTTTTGTTCCATGTTAGAGGTTCAACTAGGCTGAGGTTGGTATTCCTGAAAAAATAACTAACTCTACTAAACAAACTGAACATTTCTTAAGATCACCCTTTTGTAAACAACTAACTTCACTCTAGCTAACATCATCATCATTCCAAGCATAAAACACAGAGATAACTATATGTGATGTCCTATTGTCATCTACCAATGGAAGGTACCAGTACACAGTGGACTTTCAAGTCAAGTGTCTCTGCCACTTGTTATCTGTGGAACCAGGCTGTCTCAGCTTCCTCATCTGCAAAATGCATCTAGAAAGCATACTCGCCCTACAGCGGTTTTGCTAATTAAATTATACAAGTCAAACACTTGGAAGGAGTGCCAGGCTCATAGCAAACATTCAGAAAATATTGCTTGGCATTGTTATTATTATGCACCCCTTCAACTTTCATATATGAAAAACAGTTTACTAGCATCTCTGCACATTAGTATCTTGATTGAGATTTTTAGACAGACTCTATTGAAAACATTCTTGGACAAAAAAACAATGGCAGTCCCACTTGCACTAACAGTAACATGGGGAACTAAACAAGCACCCGCAGTGAGATTGTCAGCACTCATTTTGGTTAAGGTACATGAGAAGGGAACAGAGTCTGCAGAAGCTAAACACAAGATGAGTGCAAATCAGCCAGTATTTACAGTTCATGCCCTGTTCCCACCGATGGGGTAAGGAGGACTGCAAGGGTTTCAAGAAACCATCTCTACCCTGCTTGGAATTCAGAAGCCACAGGAAAAGCGAAAATGAACCTAGACTTGCAAATTGCAGAGAAGCAGAGCCCTTTGTTTGACTGGAGACCCATCTTAAGTAACAGAGATCAGAAACCTCTTTCCTTTAATACACATCCAGGCTTGTCATCATAATACCAGCCACTAGGAACTACACTTTCCTAAGAGATCTCTCTAAGGAGTTGGAAAACAGCTTGTCATTATACTTTAGAATCAGGGGGAAGGCTACGCGTCAAGTTCATGTCTATCATTTTACTTGATACTTCAGTGAAATAAAAAGTGTCGCCTTTGAGGGGGATGGAGTTGCTATTCCATTTATCTTTCACTATTTATTATTTTTCTTTTGTAAATGTGATATAAAACACGTCCAGGACATGACACTTATGCCCTCCCACCTAGGGGAGCTCACCATATGGTAAAGTGGAAAGACAACAATAATTACAACATGAACGCAAGGTAGAGCTTGGGCGGATGGGAGACACAGGGCATGGAATCAGCAGGTGGGAAGGATCCTCGAAGTAGAATGACTAACAGACAGACCAAGTCCTAACAGCATCATCCGGCTTTCAGATCGGGTCGTTCAACCTGAGCCGCGATGTGTGTGTCTTGATGGGAAGCACCTTTGGTTAAGACAGCTGACTTCATCCATGCATCCATTCTGCTCTCTCCGCAAGTTCCGCTAAAACTGTACAGGAAAGAGTTCTTTTTTTTTCAAAACAGAGCCCAGAAAGATTGAAAGAGAAAAGAGACAATGACAGCAGCAAGACAATGGAAGCTAGCTGTACCTGTCCAGCTGTCCTAAAATGATGGCACCGCAGGGTTGGCGTAAATGCAGAGAACCAACTGGAAGGCAAGGAGAGGCAGCACCTGTCCAACTGAGGGTACCATGTGCAGGGCTGCGTGTTGAATACAAAACCTGCACCTCCAGCCAGCCTGGGGACCAGAACACTGCTAGACAGACCTTTACTACCCCGGGCAGGAAACAGATGTCTCTGAAGACTCTAATAAACCCATGAACATGAGGCAAGAACAGAAAGTACAGACTTTGCAGGCTGCCCAACAAATAACGCACCCAGAGGATGCTACACTTGAACACACACCACGTCAAAAGGCCTGACAGGGGAGCCCCTGGTTTTTCATCAGCTTTTACCTCTCCTGTTTTTTAAGACAAGACAACCAGGCATCAAACCTTCTGCAGAAAGTCCCTAACACAGAGACCAAAAATCAGAAGGAAAAAAAAAGTCAGTAAAACTCCTCTCTATTTTTCAGAGGTCGGTCCCAAAAATATCGGCCGCTCAAACTGTTTACATTTATTGACATTGGCTCAATACTTTCTGGACAGACCTCATAGGCCCCACAGTCCCCACGCTGCCTCTGCTTTTTTTTTTTTTTTCATCTTAATCCCACCCCATCCAGTTTTCGCTGTGAGTCACTAGCAATCTCAATCCTGTGATTTCCAAATGCACACCTCTCAGTCCCTGGCAGCATGTGACATGATTAGTAATTCCTTCCTCCTGACACGTGTTTAATTTGGCTCCCAGGATGTGACTCTCTTCTTTTCCTCCTACTTGACATGCTCCTCACTCCCCAGCCTCTTTGCTGGCTCCTCCTCTCCACCACCTTATTTTTGAAGTGCCCCAGGACTTCACCCTTATGCTTCTTCTCACCTCTATCCACACTCCAACCCTTGATGATGTCATTCAGTCTCATAGTAGATAGGAAATCCTTCCACATTTTCATCTCCAGCCTAAAACCTTCTTCCTGTACTGCCTGCTTGTATAACCAACAGCCTTCTCAGCATATACACCCAAAACTCTAACAGGCAGACCCACTCTATGCACAGCGTCCTCTGTCTCACATGAAGACTCCCTCTATCAGATGCTGAGCCGGGCCACTCTTAAGTCCATTCTTCCTCCTGCATTCCCCACCCAACATATTATTAATACTGCTGGGTCTGCATTCCAAATACATGCAGATGTGACTTCATCTCGTCACTCTGATTATACCACCCTGTTTCCAGACACTCCCTGGATGATTACAACACCCTAACTGGAAAAAAGTGGTCTTCGGGTATAATAACATGGTAACAGAAATAGGAACACTCCGAAGAAGACATGAAAAACAAATGTGAAGGAATTTCCCAAAAGTAGATCAAAAAGAAAAAGAGGAGGAAAAGTGAAGGAAATGACACCAAGTCTGGAAGGCCAACATCCCAATAGGAGAAACATGGATCAGTTTTGACCAGCTACTGAGAATAGATCCCAGGGAGTTCAGGACCAGAAACCACGAAGCCACACACTTCCTCTGACCTTGTTTCTGCCAGACATACAGCATCTGGTTCACACTCTTGCCCACCAAAGCCCTGTTCCTAGTGGTCCTACATCCACAGAACTCACACATGGTATTGCCCAATCCTCACAAAAGACTCTTGGACACTTCAAAGACTGGTAAACTAGAAGAGAGAGCACAACTTAGAAACACTGCCAGTTTATCTTCTCTTAATAGGTTTAACAATAGAACGCTTCCCTCTTTATAGCCAACTAAAACTAGGGCTGTCTTTAGATTTTAAAAAACTAAATAATATTGAGGAATACTTACATAGGCAGATGAAAAAATATACAAGCAATTAACACAAGGTGGGGACCGTTGGAGAATGGAGGGAAGATTTCTAAAAAGAATATATTCTAGTAGAATTAAAGATAAATGTGAGCTGACTTCCAAAATCTTTTCTTTATTAGGAAGTGAAATGAAGGACACAGGAACAAAGGAGAATGGAGGGAGAAAGGTATTCATTCATGTTTGTTTATAACTTAGACTTCCCAACAGCTTAATAGGTTGGCTCATTTTAGCCTAATATACAGAGTGATGTCAGCCCTTTAGTTAAAGTGTGGTGACAAAAATACAAGAAATAGAAATCAATTCTTGACAATTAGTCATTTGACAACATGACAAAGGTGTTAAATATATTTGTACTGGTTGAAATTTATTTGTAGCTGCAAAGAAAAGGATATCTGAGTAAATAATGGAAAACAATATCTAAGTAAGTTAGCATTAATTAAGGGGCTAACATAAAAAAAATGCAATGGGTCTTTAAAAGTCCATTTACTTATGAAGGGAAGAAAAGCTGCCACAGCTCCATCCATCGCGCTCACATTCCAGGCAAAATGAAGAAGAAGAAAAAACAGGCAGCAAGAAAGTATGTGCCATAACTATTCATTATGAATTCTTAGCAGACTTCCACTTATGTCTTGCTAGCCAAAATAGTTTTCCATGGTCACCTAAAATGAAAAAGAGGCTGAAAATTGTGAATAACATGGACAAAATGCTATGTGTAACAAAATAGCAATTTCAAGCTCTGGCCTAGGTACTCACTGAAAATCTTCCTTCTCACCTACCTGCCTGCCTGCCTGCCTGCCTGCCTGCCATGGCTCATGGTAGTCAAACTCTGTTGACTTCTCAATTCCACCCTTTCACATAAATACAAGTCACTTGACACATTTCTGGTATTGCGTTTTTTGTATATAAGCATGTGTTCTGTCCCTCCAAGGAGCTTTTTAAATGCCCAATAGCAGGGATCTTGTCTTAAACATCATCAGCAGACACCACAGCATCCTGCATCTGGTAGAAAACTACGAACACTTACGGTGCAAACAATAAAAGTCACGACTGAACCTTCGGAGAGGAGCTGTAACAGCTAACCTTAAGAAAGAGACACTACAAGTGATGCATTTGCATGACTGGCCCCAGAAGTCCCCGCAGCAGCAACACCTGAGAAAGCAACTGCTGAAGACTGGCCGGGGTGACAAGACCTTCTGCAAACAGAATGACCTGCGCATCACCGCAGTGTGATCATGAAGGAAGGAACTGAGGCAGAAAGGGTAAAAACGACATATTTCTAGGGGAAGGTGGTTCCTTGTACTCCTTCGCACGGATAATCTGTGGTGGATGCAAATGGTCAATTCTTCCTCACTCAGGAGTTTCTAGTACCGACTTCATTCTCCTGCCGGGCAGATACACAAAGGAAAAAGGAAAGGGGGAAAAAAACCAATTTGGTAGAAATGCCTAGAATTATCATCCCTGAATTTTTATTTGAAACTCAGGAAAGCATAGAAACCTATACTAAGTGCATGTCACTGTGCAATTTAATGACAATGGAGTGAAGAAACCTAGAGCATTCCTTAGAGAGAAAGTATCGATGTGATAATCCCCACCTGGAACTGCACACCTGGGGAGTCACTTGAACAGCTGTGAAAATGAATCACTTCACAAAAATGTCCCAGAGGTGAAGCAATTTTTAAAGGTCAAGCAATTTTTCAAAATTGTGTTTGGTTTCACTTGGCTTAACGGAATGAACCCAACAATGTCTTCAAATGAACATTTCTCAGAGAGAGAAAGATACTTGGTCACTTGGTGCCATCATTACCTGGACATTTCACACTTTATAGTAAGATGAAAGGACACAGACAGTGGTAATCTGTATGCAGATTACCAAACATGCTTGAGCACCTGGGAGTGTACCTTTTCTCACACACATACATACACACACCACAGACATGCCCACACTGCGGAAGGCCTGCCAGAAGCCATGTTGCTATATACTTTTAACATGACATGGGAAACACACACGTACCTGAACAGTATTTCAAGTAATTCTGAATTATCTGAAGACCATAAACAATTAAATGGCAAATATACCAACAGCATTCTTTTTATTTCAAGTACCATTTGCATTCAACATTATTTTGTATTAGTTTCAGGGGCACTATAGTAATTTTTTAATTTATTCCAAATTGCAATAGGAGCATTTCATTCCTTATGTTCGTAAGACCTCTAAAATTTTGTTATTACTCTTCCCATTTAAGTTTCCAGTTTTTACCTTGTTGAGTGTTTGAGGAGTTTTAATTTACCTGAATACCTCAAAAGTCTTGTTTTTCTCCAAAATCATTTGAAACTTTAAATCTCATGCTTTTGTATTCATAGACCTTAATTGAAAACACGGAGCTGTAACTACCTAGCATGCATCTCTCAGAGAGACTAGCTAATCTGTGAGTCTGTTTATTCACACATGAACTGGGTATATTAATGATAATGTTAATACCTCCTTCAGATGACTATTGACAGAATTAGGGGTAATTACCACATTAAAATCCTTGCCATAGCAGGCACTCAAAAACGGAAGGGTCTTAGTTCTCTCTAAATGTCTAAGTGTTACGTATACCTTTATAGACTTAATTGCTTTCATAAAGCAAATTGTAAATCAGAAAATACAAATTCAAGTTGCACATTACTGTTCGGGCCTTAAAAATATGAGGGTCAGCACATCAGGGTCAAACATCTATATTCAATCAGCTAATTTCCAGTCATAGTGAAGGCTGAACTATAAAGCACACGATGTCCTTGACCAACAGTGAGGAATGGGTTATTTTCAAATCAGCAGACCGTGTTCATATTGCTGTAACATCAAGACATGCACACATGCCATTATTACTGGAGAGGTATTCTTCTTAAAAATGGCACTCAGCGATATAATGACACTCATCATTACACATGTACAGAAATAAAAATTTACCAATTAAACAGTGTGCTGTTGAAAGGGAACCATTTAACTGTATGTCAAATCTATTCACTTCATAAACAGGTTTTTAAATATCAGCAGTGGATGCAATAATCACAGAACATGTGCACCCATCTCTGAAGAAAACAGAGTAACTTCCAGAATGTGTCAATCATTCATTCACTGGAAGAATATTCAGAGGGTTCTAAGTGCCCCAGACCTTCTTCTCAGTCTTGGGGATACAGTGACAAACCTGACAGGCACACTTCCTGCCCTTGGGAGAGTTCACACTTTATTAGCAAACAATGAAAAGGCCCTTAGTCTTAGATAACAATCGCACTTTTATAATACCCTACAATTTAGAAATCACACTCATTTCTACCATCTCCATTTTTCAAGCAGTTGAATCTCGTAGGGTTTTGTTATAAGGGGGAGACAGACAACGAAATAGCAGGATTCTACAGATTTTGTACTTAGGCCATATAAAGAAAGGCTTCCCTGTTGGAAAAAGAAAAATAAATCTCATAGCCAATCCACCACTGGTACATCTCAAGCATACTTGCTTATACAAGGTTAACGACATGTTACTGATTAATTCAGTAGGCTTCCTACACCTATGAGCCTTGTTTATAAGAGCTGTACAAGTTAAATTGTTGGAGAACAAACGCATTTTGTTGGAGTCAGTGTGTCGCCTTCTTGTCTAGGCAGGGGGAAGAAAGTGGATACCAAGACTGTAATCCTTTTGGTATAAAATCTTTAAATGCACACACGATTGCCATTGTCGGCTGTTTAATCTAGCGATATTGTATTTCATTTCTGGTTTCCGAGGGCTTTGTTGATTTGACCATACTGGTACAACTCAGGACTTATCTCAACTGTTTAAATAAAGTTCATTTGACTTTGGCAGGTGACAAAATCTAGGGTGTGGAACAGAGCGGGTAGGAAAAAAACACTGGCATATTCCCAGGTAGTGTTTATTTTAAGCAGAGTGTATAGATGAGCAAATAGTTTCAAACAATGCACTGTACTTTGTATAAAACATCCACTGTCTGTTGAATGTTTTCTGTAAACCAGCACTGCAAAATGTCCTTTATTGGGCATAAGAAACTTCACCTTCTTGCTTAGGTAAACATTTATGCTCTTGTAAAATAGAGCTCGGTAAGCTTCCCTGGAAATAGTGCCCTGACTTGGGGAGTCACGTTTGTCACTAGTTCCTAAAACATACTCTAAAAGGGCAATAGTGTTAAATGTTATTGTTAATGTTAAGCATATACATTGCTTCTTAAGTACAGACTCTATCAGGACCTTTAAAGGTCTTATTCTGAAATAGCTTTCATACAGATATTTATTATACATTTTTGGTGTAATTCTATACAAACATGTCTGACTTTAAAAGAAACACAAAACAGAAAGCTTGAATTGACAAATGCAAACACAATGATTTTAATTATGTTTTTTAATTCCCTTTTTAAAATACTCCATCTAAACAAGCACTTGAGTAGCTTCGTTAGTATATTAGCATTTATATTCTGGCAACCATGTTGAAGTCGGGGAAGGAACCAAGAAGCTAAAAATGCATCAAAAATGTAGAAAACTTAGTTGTGAACTGGTAACATGTCATATAGAAGAACTTATAACATGAGTAGACCAGAGCTTACATACCAAAACTTGACATGTTCTGGTTCTTTTCATTGTATTACAGAAATGGCTAACAGCCTACCTCATGACTATGTATTCAAAATCCCTAAAAATATAACCAATCTAAAAAACAACCATGATCATCATCATGATCTCCTTGGAATAATTTTATGGCTTACTTAACACATGGGTAATATGTGCAAAAATACAACACACTGGTTTCTGTGTATGTTAAGTCAGACTTTGTCATTTGTTCAAGTTAATGACGATTTTTCTTATTTTGCCTTCTGATGTATGTAAGTAGATAAAGATTAGTTTAACATATTATTGTCCAGAGGAATATGGGGTCAGTTAAACCCAGGGAGGAGTTTCAAACATTAGGATTTCTCTGATGTCATTTCAACGAGTAAAAAGTTGCTTCTAAATAAAACAGAAGCTTTTCAAATACAAAATGGAATGGCCTCTACTCTAACTGCCAGAGCTTCCTGATATTGTTTTTTCTAACACTGGCAATGTGCACAAACAGTAAAACAGAGGATGGGTATCACTGTCTAGAAAAGTGTTGGAAGCATCACTGGCACTTGTAAACTACCTTGGACACCATGCATGTTCACAACACATCAGTTCCATCATATAAATTCCAAATCTCATCTCTCCCCCTCCCCACCACTGGATAGATTACAATTCAAGTTGAGGGGGATCCATGGATAATACACATTTCTTAAGTATTTCATCCAAAGAAATGAAGTAAAATTTAGGAACTTTCTCCGCAGTCCGCATGGCCTCAACTGAGCTTCCATGAACATAAATTTTGCTGATGTTTTTTCCTAAGTGGCTCCTACACATGAGTGATGCCGTGAAAAATTCGACCATTAAAAATAACACATCAGGGTCCTGGCTGGTGGCACAGTGGATAAGATGCCAGCCTGTGAACCCAAAGGTCGCTGGTTCAATTCCCAGCCAGGGCACATAACCAGGCTGCAAACCAGGTCCGTAGCTGGAGGCAGGTGAAAGGCAACCACATATGGATGTCTCTCTCCCTCTCTGCCTCTCTCCCTTCTCCTCTCCCTAAAAATAATAAATAAAATCTTTAAAAAATAAATAAATAAAATAACACATCACTTCAAGTTTCACAAATCCCACACATAAAGATTTGTATTTGTTTGCTCCTTTCTTTCAAGGTGTACAAAGTCCACCTGCATGTGGCTGTGGAGGGAATGGGTTGCTGGTGGCTGAAATACTTGACCAAAGCATTTGAAAACTTAGTCTCAGCTGAAACCAAGACGCTCATTGTTCAGCAAGAAGCAATTTCCTATTGCTAGAGTTCCCAGAAAACCCCGCATCGCCTTCCTAGTCCTCTCTTTCAAGCACAGAAGGTTCAGGAGAGAGGCGAGGAGGCCGGTTGACTTGCCAGGCTGGCACTAGGGAAGGCGCGAGCTGCCTCCCAGAATTCCTTTCTGGCACAGAATGAAACAGTTCAAGGTTGAGACCACATCGTATTTCAACACTTTAAGCCTTTCACTAAGGATTCTGAAATTGCTACTCGAGAGTGCCACAGATGCTAGAAAACTGATGTCATTTCTTTGTAACACCCAAGCCTTTCGCTGGGTGCAACCAAGGATAGGAATACTGCATGCCGGAGCTTACGGCCAGGACAGGGACCTTCGGATGCCAGGCACAGCGCCCTGCTGCTGTGACAAGGCCGGCTTGCAAAGCGGCGAGACTTAAAAAGTGGGCACTGACCAACAGACATCAACAAAGGTGTGTTAGAATAGAAACTAAGCGGCAAAAGACCACTCGTGGTGAATTAGAATTAGAAACGACTAATTCATCTCAAAAGTACCAAGTGTGTACTTTAGAATAACCCAAACACTTCTGTGTCAAAAATGGCAAAGACCGCCCTGACCAGTGTGACTTGGCTAGTTGGGTATCATTCTGCAAGGCAAAAGGTCACAGGTTTGATTCCTGGTTAAGGTACATGCCTAGGTTGCAGGCTCAGTCCTAGTCAGGGATGAGTTTCTCTCTCACATGGGTGCTTCTCTCTCTCTCTCTCCCTCTCTTCCTCCCTTCTCCTCTCTCTAAAAATCAATAAATACTTTTTTAAATGGTAAAGCCTGTTCAATTTCATTTAAATAAACTCAATGTTCTAAAATTTATTTATTTATTGTATTACCAACCATCTCAGCGATTCAACAGCCTTGACTTCGTTAAATAAGGCAATGGCAGGCAACAGGCCCAGATACTTCATGTTGAGTGAGGCATAAATTATTCTAATATAATACACTATGAAAAGGTTACTGATGTGGCTTTCAAAGTCTCTATTGTCACTACCACTTGTTGAGTTTCACCGTAGTGTTAGGAATAATATCCATCACAATCTGAAAAGATTGATTATACAGAACTCTAAAATTGAAAAATTCCAAGAATCAAAAGACATGTATGTATCTGTTTCCAAAGGAAGTAATTAATATCAACTTGAATACCATATATTACTCAATTAGTATTATCTTCCAAATGGATGCTATGAAAAATTCTCAATGTTATGCAATGGTCCACTATAACAGAAATCATGTTTTTTGTTAATAGTTACTAATTACTATGATAGTTACCATATTGTGCTCATCTGCTCCGGTGAAGGTCTAATAATCACAGCTTACCCTGATCTATCAGTGACATCTGACAGAGGTCCCTGTTCCTTGAAAAACTTTCTTCACTTGATTTCAAGACAGAACACTCTCTTAACATTCCTCCTACCTCAACTCGTAACTTCTTTTCAGTCACTGCTGGTTCATTTCTCCTCTCTCTGCTTCCTCTGAATGCTGAGCTCCAGGTTCAACTCTTAGGTTTTGGCTCCCCTCCATCTACATTGACTCCTTTTGCTTACCTATCAGCAGGATGCTGGTGAACCCCATTTCATATCACCAGTCCAAACCTCTTCTCTAACTCTGAACTTGTATTTCCAAGGTCTCACACCACCACTGATGGGGATCTCAGAGGTAACTAACATGCTGCGAATGGGCCCTCCGATCTTCTCCTTTCAGATCTGCTCTCTGTACAATCAATGCCAACTATATTCTTCCACTAACTTGGCCCAAGAATCCTGGAGTCCTCTCTCTTTCTCCCAGTCTACATGGAATCCATCAGCAAATCCTGTTGCCTCTACCTTCAAAGCATCAACTCTGAGCGTATCTCACTGTGTCTACTGTCACCACTCTGGTCTGGAGCCATCATGTCACATCTGGATGGCTGTGAGAGCTTTCCCCTTCTGGACCACCTGCCTGCCACTCTTGACTCCTATTTTCTGCAGGGCAGCAGAGGGATCCCTTGAAGAAATCAGTCAGACCAGTCACTCCTCTGCCCAAGCTCTCTGACGGCACCCCAACTTCCTCAAAGTACACGGTGAAGTCCTTACAAAGGCAACAAGGTTCTCTGTGATGTGAACACACACCACTCCAGCTCTGTTCTTTATCCAAACACATCTCAAACTCCCCTCCCCTCGCTCACTTTCTCCATATACCCTTGGTGACTTGCTTTAAGAGGCCAGGACATTGTGCCCTCAGGTCCCTGCACTTGGCTTTCCTTCTACCTAGCAGGCTGCTCCCTCAGATATTTCAGATGGCACATTCTTACTGACTCTACCCTCACCCCTCACTCTGTGTCCTCTATTTCAGTCCCCTGCCTTTGCTTATCTTCCATGGCACTTACCACAACTTGGCATACCATACATTTTGCTCTTTTTGGTTTTATTTCCTCCCCTACTGGGATATAAGCTCCAAAGGACTGTCTCCTTTGTTTCCATTTCTGTATCTCAGTGCCAGGAATGGAGTATGGCACAAGGTAGGTATTTGGTAAATATCTGAATAAATAATTAAATATTGGAAGGAACAGCCCTGGCCAGGTTGCTCAGTTGGTCAGAACGTTGTCCCAATACGCCAAGGTTGTGGGTTCAATCCCTGGTCAGGGCACATACAGGAATCATGCAATGAGTGTATCAACAAGTGAAGTAACAAATCGATCACTCCCGAAATTAATAATAAAATAATAAATATCATGGAAAATTACGAAAGGAAGAAGACAAAAGAAATGAATGAATCATGATCTTCCTGATATTATCAATGCTGACATCTTTCTTTATGGTAAGAACGGAAGCTAGCAGTTACAAGAGTAAAGTCAATCACTCTATAATACACTCCACCACTCATGAAAATATGTCACTCAGGTGACCAAGGTCTTTGAATGCATTCAAGGGAAAAACTATACCCACACCCAAAGCTCACAGGTTTAGATCAGGTAGTATGTTTCTCCTCCCCTAAAAAGTATAATCAAAGAGTCCAACTTTGGAATCATGCCATGAAAACATAAGTGAGCTTCATCTGTGGTTTTGACTTAGCCTGCAACGGAAAACTTACAATTCACTTTATCTTGATGTAATAATCTATGGGTAGCTAAAAAGGATTTATGAGGTCTTTTATAAGAATGCTGAAGTAATATATTCATATTTTAAATTAAAACATACTGTAATGTTAAATGTCTGAAAGTCGGTTTTAACAGAAGTGTACCTCCATCACATTCACATTTCTCAGTGACAAGGCTGCAAATGGGTGAAGAAGTTACACTTTTTCTCAAGTTTCTATTTCTAAGTGGCTGCATTTCAATGAAAACAACTCACTAAGCCTCCTATCCACATTTACTACATTTTTAATGTCTGCATAAATATAAAAAAGCCCTGGCTGGTGACACAGTGGATAAGGTGCTGGCCTGCGAACCCAAAGTTTGCTGATTTGACTCCCAGTCAGGATACATAACCAGGTTGCAAGCCAGGTCTCCAGCCAGGTCTCTAGCTGGAGGCAGGTGAAAGGCAACCATACACTGATGTTTCTCTCCCTCTCTTCCTCTCTCCCTTCACCTCTCTCTGAAAAATAATAAATAAAATCTTTAAAATATATAACAAGCAGGTCTTAAAACTCTTATTCCATGTGAAGAACACACTTAAAATAAAGCTAGAGAGGGGTCATGAAGCGATTTCTAAGTGAGTCTTGTAGACCTCAGTTTCATGAAGAAAGGAGACACTGGGGGAAAAAAATACACTGGCCACACTGATCCCAATTTTTGAGGATATTACCAAAATAAGCAAATGAT
Source organism: Noctilio leporinus (assembly GCA_004026585.1). NCBI lineage: Eukaryota > Metazoa > Chordata > Mammalia > Chiroptera > Noctilionidae > Noctilio > Noctilio leporinus. The sequence continues at coordinate 55,242 of PVIW01006092.1, forward strand.
TACGGATAAACTTTCTTGTGGTAATTAATAGGCAAGTGAAAAAGCTTGGGTATCCAAGAATAAAACCCAAAACGCTATGACAAACGAAGACCTGAAGTTTTTCAAAGATCTACAACTGGCTTGGCAGAAAATGTCATCAGAAAAACATTATTCCGTGACAGGGCAACAGGGTGAAAGAAGTGGTCCATGTGTAGGCTGTCAAAATACATGAGAAGAGTTATCATAAAACAGCCTCAAAACTCCAGTCTAGAACGGGTATTTACAGATTCTTATACATGACACTCAGAGCGAGAAACTAGCTTAACTGTCAGGAAAATGACATCAAAGCAAAACACACAAGCATCTGCCCATGTCTCTACTTAGAATCTACTCATGTCTCTCACCAAGATGCATTTCATGAGCAAAGCTCAACTCCTTCGCACTGCAACTGTGACCTGCCATCCGGGGCCAGCAGTGAGTGACAAATGTAGAATGGGGCTGATCCCCCCAGCACAGTGATAAGGGTTAAGAAACCACACAATTCAGGGAGACCCTGGCTTTTTAAGTTTCCAAAACCAACTGCTCTCCTTGTAGATAAAGCGTAGCCCAAAGATGTAGGCAGATTCAACTTCTAGGAGCTGCTAATATAAATAATTCATATATTTATCACCATTCAGAAATAGAAATGAACACAGGCCAGGCCTAACAGCATTTCAGGCACAGTGGCAGAAAACCCAAGTGGTCACCTCTGCCCCAGATGTGTCCCCTTGAACTTAAACTTCCATACTTCCCATTGGATACTCTCATAATACCGATTTCTAGGAACAGGTCTAGATGATTTGACTCAGTCTTCCCACTGAGAACAGCTTACAGTGTTGGATAAAAATACATTTGTAAAATGTCTTAAAGGCATCCAATTGCTCAAGGATAGGAAATTACCTTGTTAAACAGAAGAGGAGAGAAGGCAGGAAAACGAGCTAGCTCAAACAATGCTTTGGCCCTCGGGATGTTTATCCCTCTTGACAAATCTGAACTTTCTATAGACTGACAGCTTCATGAGGCTGAGGACAAATATCAGAAAAGCTCGGGGCCCACAAAGTACAGACTCTAGAGCCCCCCAGACAGTAAAGTAGGACTCAGGAATGCCAACTCATCCGTGGATGAGCTGTTAGGGCTGGAGGAGACCATTTGAGATTGATTTAAGGGGATCTTAAACACCATAGCCTCCCCAAGCCCCTGCACAAACTAGGGCAAATCCTCTGTGAAGGCACTGTCATCCTAGATTTTAAATTATTCTAAACCATTGGAGGCAGGCTTTTCAGAGACAGCACACCACAGTTCCACTTTTCCCACTGAGAAATTGTCGGAACTTGCATGGTAAGTTAGAAGTTACCAGGCACGTTCACAACTGCATCACGGCAGTTCGTGCTGCCACTGTAACCTTTGTGCATGGTAAGGTTACAAACACACACACACACACACACACACACACACACACACACACACGTACAGTTCATTATTCCAGGCTGCCTCACTTACATTTGCCACAGAAACAAACGTAATCATGAATCTGATCCTTTCACTGTGTGTAACACTGAGGGTTCCCCATGTGCTATTGCAGGAAAAAACCTGGGTGCCTCCTCCCAGTCTAGGTGTGACAAGGTGCTCAGTGGACATGGTGGCAAGACCATAATTAGACCTTTGGCAACTATAATCCAAATCACCCACACTAATAACTCTAACAGGGCACACTGAAACAAAAACATTAAAACTTAAATGTAACTCAAAGCTCTTCTAGAGTTTTAATGCAGAAGAAGAGACAGAAAGACACTAATTCCTGTTCTTAAAACAACATTCCACATATCTTGTTTTAGAGAGACCGATGCTGGCTGCAGGAAAGGCACACTTTCAGGGAAGCAACTCATCTGAGTACAAAGAACTGAACGAGCTGATGAATGCTCAGTCTATTCCAATACACAGGCAACTGTGTGGCCTTCACAAAGAAAGCTGACCACTGCAAGGTTTTAGTTTGCTCTTCTGTAAGATGACATTGGAGGTCTGTGTAAATTCTGTGGCTGCTTCTCCACCCAGAATCAATGGTGCTTATGTTTCTGTGTATTTCTCAGAGTGGAGGCACATCCTGAGAGACACCAAGTTTATTCTAGAGGCCACAGATGATCCCACGTGTAAAGCATGGTTCCAGACAAGATAAGGGGGGCAGAACAAGACTGCGCCCTGACAGCAACACTCCTTGCTTCGTCAGGCTTTTAAAGCAACCATTCTTTAGAAAACCACGTGCAGGGTTTCAAACTGACTCACGCAATCCCCTTATATCCTAATAGGATCAAGTTGATGCGTAATTCTGCGTGACCTTTCAACTCCTGACATTCAGGCTATGTTATTGTTAGCGTGGCATGTTAAGCTTGCAAATCTTTCAATGAACTCTTGCAGGCCTTTACCACAGACCCAGATGTTAGGCGGACTCCTTTGTTCATAAGGTTCTCATTATTAACTCAACCCGGGTTGACTGTTGGACTAAAGGAGGGACCATATCATTATTTTCAGATTTCATTCTATGACTTAACCGGGCTGCATCTGCCAACTCTGGAAACGCCAAGTACTTCTTGGCGCCAGACTTGGTGTCCTGTTCTATGACTACCACCTCCAATGCCTCAGCCTGAGGAAGTCTCCTCACCATCAAAACAGTTTAATAAAAACTTAAATTGTGATTAAGAGTTACTCATCCATTGACAAGGCTCACCAAGCCTGGGCTATTTATGAATGATTCCCCACAAGAGTTTAACCCTAACAAATAGAGTCCATGTTCATAAAGGAAAGTCAGTGAAATGTTGTCATGATTTATAAGGTCTGTATTGTACTTGAAACCACATTTTTTTTTTAATAGGTGAACTGGCATTCCACTGGATATTTCAATCTGCTTTAAATCTATTCTAAGGCTCTGGGCAACTTAAGAGACATTCTGAATATAAATTTAATTCCTCTATTCACCTTTGGGCAATAGCTCTCAGCATAAATGTGATCAGAGTGTAAGGCAAAGGAATGCCTGTCGATCCTAGGGTAGATTTCAGGTATTAAAACATTGGTCCTAAAGCCGCTTAGAAAGTGTTAAAAATCATCGTGATTTCAAATGTAAAAAAAATTATTGTATAAGCCCAGCTGAAGACATAAATTAAAACAACAACATAAAAGAAATATCAAAAGATCATGCGTATTACTGCTTCCATGTGTCTGGAACCACAAGCAATAATAGAAGTAGGCAAGGCTACTTTGAAACTATCTTTGATGGTTATTAGAAAAAAATAATTCAATCCATCGATGCATAGAAAAGCCCAGTGGTATACAGGATAGCTGTCCCAAAAAAAAACTGAAAGAAAAGAGACCAGTTCTCCACCCTAAAAAGTTATACATAATAATCAGCTTTAGTGATTCTTTTGGAACCGCACAGTGTCTTGGGACAGGGGGACCAGGAGTATGTGTGCCCTATACCCTATCCAATGCTTTAAAGACATCTAAGACAAAGGATCAATGAGCCCCTTGAACAGTTTTGAGTTTTCATTTCATCATTTAATATGACACTCCAGCCTTCTGGTCGACATCTCTAATCATCAGAACATTCTTAAAACAACAGTCAAAACAAGCTTCTTGGTAATGCTGACACTGGTTGAAACTGATCCCCTAGGAAATTTTAGGTTTACTTCCCCTTCTTTAAGTTAGTTTATTCAACACTTGACTCAAGCCTCTACCTACTTTTCTTCCCTACGGACTCTCCTCTCTGGGCATTTTCAGAGGCTGAGACACGCCCCACTCTCCCAACCTCTCACTACTGCTCATCTGTCCTCTCTTTGACCAGGGCATCCAGATGTAAATACTTTAGATACAGTCTAATCAGTTCCAGAACACAGTGGGACTGGTACTTGTAATGAATTAAAATGTAAATATTCATTAATGCAAAGCAAATATGTCCCATGAGAATCTGGATCTTAGCAAGAAGAGAAATAATAGAAAAATCTTCCAGTCACAAGTATAGAAGAAAGTTTAGTAGCACGTACAGGGAACATACTAACCTTGACACACACAAAAACCCGAAGTTTGAGTGGGTGGGTGGGGGGACAGAGGGGAGCAAAAAGGGGATGGATGTAATACAACAACAATAAAATTAAAAAAAAAAAAAAAACCCGAAGTTTGAAATAATTTTACCACCAAACATCATACTCTTTAGCCCAAATATTAGTATTTGAAAGCTGAATTTTTATTTTTTTTACTCACCATGTTGTATGTCTTTCATATCTAAGTGAAGGCTAGACATTAGTATTCCAACTGCTTGTGATCTTTTGTTGCTTAACAACTTGACAACCTGCTCAAGAAAGAAAAAAGGAAATGTTCATTTGCACTCCGATGAGGTGCTTACTAGCATGTTATTTTGAACCGCAAATGAAGAACAAGTGAAGTCATTAATTCCACTATTCAAAACTTGTTCGAAAAGAGCTTTGGGGTTTTACATGACCTTTGCCCTCAATGTCATGCTCCTTACCAGCCATTTAAGAGCCTGATCTGCCAACAGGTAAAATTTCTAATAGTTTAGGAAATCGTTGAGGTCTCTGTGAAATCACAATTACACATTTGATCACTTGCAGCCTGAAAGTTAGAAAGTATTTTTTAAGGTGGAGACTTGAAACTGGTCAATAAGAAGTCCACACACAGAGAACCTGTTAGATCAGATCAGTATGGCCACAAAATAGAAGAGGACTTTTGTTCAGGTCTTTTCGAAAGCTCGCTATTTTACTGGCAGGCCTGCTCGTTCTGGATGTGGCCCCACATGCCAATAATTAATGGAGGGACCTGAGCAACAGCTCTGAAGGGCTGTGTTGGCTCAGTCTCTGATCTTGCTCTCCAGAGAGTCCTAAAGAGTCACACAGCCCCATGAGATGTCCTCCTAATAGAGAGGTGGCCATGCAGCTATTAAACAGACATTTAAACTATGCTTTTCACCCTGACAAACCCTGCTTATGACACCAGTATTCCATACCCCACCCAGTCTTGTGAAGGGGCAACAATTTCTATTTACTCTCAGTGTTTTGTTAGAAACCTGCTCCACGGGTGGAAAAGGGGGGAAGAAAGTTATGGTTAAATTATCGGAAGTGACAGCTGCTTTAACAGCTATGACATATGTTGACCTTGTCTTTCTTTTTGGTTTAAGTTGGGTCATTCAGGAAACTAATAAAATAATCGTGCCCAGCTGTCCCACACGTTCCCACAGTGAAACAATAATCCTAATAGCAATAACAGCTTTCTTGGATCTCTAGCAGGCATGGGGGTGGAGAAGAACACAAAATACTTTCAGAAGGCCCAACCACAAGAAACCTCCCATCATCTCTGAAAGCCTCCCATGAAAGGGGCACTACCCCACAAAGAGGCAGCGTTCCCTCCAAAGAAAAATATTCCATAGATATAAATTCTGATTCCCAATGAGTTAATTAGCTCTCTAAATATTGTATTCAATTTCAGCTAGAAATACAGAGCTTAGAACTTGGATATGAATCAACTGACAGGCAGGTATTTCTAGTCTTACCTATTTCAGAGGTAAAACTATATATATATAGGAACTTAAGGCACCTATTCTGTCCCAGGGATACGGTGTAACTTCACACAAATGCATCCTGGGTACCTCCTGTCCTGCTCTGTCTTCTTCTCCTAAGTTCCTGTTATCTTCTGGTTCCCAAAGGCATGATTGAACCCAGAGGGCGTTTGATATGCCTAAAGGGCTGACATGTTGATCACAACCGTAGAGGAACGACTCCAGGATTCCTGCCATCCTACTCAGGGCTTTGAAGAATTACTCTGATTTCACCTTCCACATTGGCATAGCTCAAAGCTCTGCTCTCCTTACTGCATTCTCTCCACTTTCAGACCTATGACTCCTCCCCTAGAGACAGACATGCCTGCACTTGGAACTGTCTTCTTCTTTATGCATCTTCAACTCCCTAGTATACTCCTGTGCTAAGGTAGCTCCGATTAAACTACCCATGTAAATTTCCATTTGACTTGTCTAAAACCAAGCTTGACATCTGTTCTACCCCCAAAATTGGCCCATTTTCCATCCACCTGCAAAGTTAGGAATCTAGAAATCCATCAAGACCCCTAACATCTTCACCTGCCTATCCAGTTTGATACCAAATCCTGTCACTGTAACTCCTCTCTGTACCGGTGAGATCCACTTCTCCTCAACTCTACTGGTGGCTTTGCTTCTATATAACATCTTACATAAACAGTGCAAAAGATTTCTAACTGGCCTCCCAAAATCCAGTCCAGTGGCCAGACTAGCAGGTATCATCATCACCTGAGAACTTATTGAAAATGCAAAATCTTAGGCCCTGCCACAAACCTGCTGCTCAGAAAATCTGGATGCAGAAAGCATCTATTTGCATTTTTAAAGGTCTTCCGGATGATTCTAGAATCACTGATGAGTCTTACCTTTATCTGGCCATCCTCCAAACTCATTTCCAAGTACCATTTCCCAAAGTGTGATTTCTACTGTACATATATATTTTTATTGCTTCATTGAATTTATAAACTAGGCCAGTACTGGGAATTCACTATAGAAATATGATGATGGAAACAGCAAGGATTTTGAGGACATACTGACAAGTATTTTTGCCAGTTATTAAATATTCATGTATTTTTCTACTTGTCTGAACATGACTGACTATCCATGGAAATTTCTAATAATGGGAGTCCCAAGACAGTATACAGTAATTAAGTTAATAGATTCCCCAAAAGCTTAAGGTTGAGCACAACTTGCATTAGAAACACTGAAAACTAGCAATGTTCACCTACTTCAGTTCTGGTTTCTTTCTCAACTCCAACCACCATTCTGTGAAAACACACAATAAAATGACCAAGAGACAGGTCTTTGTCTTTGCTTATCTTCTGTCCTCTGTCTACTCCCTTCCCCTTCTAGCAAAAGGAGGCGGGGAGAGCACATGTATGGTTGAGCAGGGTCTTAATCTACGATTCATCCTACAATGTGTTCTACCCAAGTGTACAGAATGAACATGGGAAGCCAGCCAATGCAGGGGAAGTGATACCTTTCCCTAATTCTAACAAAGATCCCTTGGAGGAGAGCTGCAGCCCTGGGTTGGAAGTCCAGCTCCAGCAAGGGGATCCCATTGGCATCTCACTTCATTGCTTTAATCCTTGTGCCCTGACCTGGAACATGGAGGGCACGCTTCATACAGTGGTTGCTATGGGAATTGCTGCAGGTGAACAGGTGGGCTTCCTACTCCAACTTACATCACAGGCCAATGACAAGTCCTGTGTCACCTACCCATTAAGTAATAAATACATATCGAACTTGAGAGTGGTAGAAATTTTATAGCAAAATGGCATAGAAATGTTTCATCTATTGAATCTAGATTGGTATGTCTTTCTTTGGGCTCTTCTGTTTTTATTTTGCCAGTAACTTACATCTATTATACAAAAGTATCAGAAAAGAATGGATTGGAGATTTAACAACTGGTCCTTCATGGGAGCAGTTTGAGAAGCACAAGGGGAAAAGCACTTCTCGAGACACAAAGGACATTCCTTAGGGGCTCCAGATTGAATGTCTGCATCACCCAAAATGAATATGTTTAAACCTCATGCCTGTCATGATGTAGTGAAGGTGGCACTTTTGCTGACGATTGTCATAAGGGTGGAACCCTCATGAATGGGATTAGCACCCTTGTAAAGAGTCCCCAAAGAGACCCCTCACCCCTTCTAGACGAATGTCTGTGAACCAGGAGAAGGGCCCTCACCAGACAGTGACTTTGCTGGTACCTTGATCTAGGACTTCTCAGACTCTGTACTCTGAGAAAGATTCCTGTTCATAAACCACCCAGTCCAGCGTGTTCTGCACAGCACCCTGAACAGACTGAGGCACTGAGGGAGCAAATCCCGAGTGATAAAGAAAACTTTACCCCAAAATGCATTCACGCCTTCCCCTGTGGCCATAGGGCTGAAGGCAGAAGCAGAGCTCTAGGTGGGCCTGAGGGTCCCAGGGGTCCCAGGCAGAAGGCCATTCACTGCTTTGCTGCCTCTAGCCAATCACATCCTAGGCATTATTAAAGCCATTTTTAAGCCATTTTAAATGCCACCTTATCCATCTAAAATAAGTCAGGAAAAATTATTAATGTGAGGGATCCAAAAGCAAGGCAATATAGAGCAACACATCCAGAAAAAAGTTCAACTGCATTTTCCCTTAAAGAAAAATAAATTAAAAGCAGTGGCTTTATTATCTCAGGAGGTAAACTATTCCTTTTCACCTCTGAACTAACAATATGTTTAAGAAGAACTAAAGGGTAAATAATATTGAAAGAAACAATCATTACTTAACTTCTTCAGAAAGACATGTATTTTAGATGTATTTTAGATCTGAGAATCCACCTAGGATGAGATTGTCCAGAGGCAGTGAAGATCCAATAATTTATCACAATGATAACAGCAAGAGATAATACAAACACCTCCATGAAATACAATTAAATGTGTGTGTGCATGTGTGTGTGAACAAAGGAGGATCTAAATCTAGTAGGACAGCGTAGGAAATGGAGGAGCCAAAGAACTTCTATGCATGACCCATGGACATGAACAATGGTGGGGGACTGTCTGAGGGAATGGGGGTGCTCTGTGTGGAGGAAGGCAAAGGGGGAAAAATCAGGACAACTGTAATAGTATAACCAATCAAGTTTAATTTAAAAATGTAATTTAATTTAAAATAAATCTCGTGATAATGTCGTCTTTCCACCAAGACCAATGGCCCTTAAGTGACAGCCGGAAAACCATCCCAGCAGAATGCAGAGTGACTCCAGCACCAACTTGCTGAAAGAAAATGTCAAGGGCAAGACAAGCTTTGACCTTCACACATCAGCCCCCGCCAGTCATTCAAATATGATCAAGAAATCTCAGGTCACGATTGAAAGCCAAGTACTCTGGGAAGGAAAGAAAGGCTGTGAGGCCTGATTCACTCGCTTTACTGCCTGACAGTCAAAAAAGTAAAACAATATAAAATTAATTTACTAAATGTGCCCTGTTAGCATTAGTGTCCAATGTGACTCCCACACATTGGGATTAAAATGGGGGAGAAATCATTAATGAACTCCCTAATGACAGGCCTTGTAAGCAAGAGACTAATGTCAACATTAAAATAAGCAGAGAACAAAAAACTTAAAAAACTAATACTAAATAGAGCACATGAGGCTAATCAGGCCTTTGAAATATGCACAGACTTAAAATAAAAACTTGGTTTCTGTCAGAGAATGCAAAATAGCTCATTGGTTTTTTATACTGATTTTATGTTCCATTAACAATATATTAGATATTTTATATTAAGTATATTTTTAATATTCATTTCAACTGTTTCCTTATACTCTTTATATAGCTACTAAAAATTTAAAAATTAGTATGTGGTTTTCATTATATTTCTACTGGGTATCACGGAAAGAACTAACAACTTCACACAAATTGCTAAATCCATCGAGCTTAGACCTCGAGTTCCTTTTAGCTTTTTTCTTTTACAAAAATAAGATGTTTTGAACATTTTTGATTTTTGATTAAATCATTTTCTATTGTCGTTCTATTATAGCTGTCCCCATTTTTTCCCCTTGGCCCTCCTCCAACCACCCCATCCCCCACTATCACAGTCAGTACCCACTCTGTTGTCCATGTCCATGGGTCATTCATACATATTCTTTATCTAGTCCCTTCCTTTTTGTTTTTAGGCTCAAAAATAAAGGAAGATAAAGATGGCATCTCTGTTGTCAAAGCCTCCTTGGCTATTGAGCAAGCCTCATATCCAGTCATAAAAAAAAATAATAATAAAAAATCCCTTACATGCCACATGCCAAATTTGTCCCCTATCAGCAGAAGGAAAACATGTCAGAAGTATGCTCAGAGAAATGATGGAACACAGATGCCAGAAACTGGAGTCCTGTCTGAGTTTAGATTCTTCTTTCCACCATTTAATAATACACCAGAGAATTAAAATATTACATATTCAAAATCCTTTCCTTTTAAAATGGACTTGACCTTTCCCTATTCACACTACTTGCCAGTTATAAAAACTAACCTCCAGAAAGCTATTAAGAAATTAAAATAACACCTATATTTTTTTTACTACTTAAGGAAGTTATTCCTGATCTTTCCATAAGTTGTCCATTTCAGCATCAAAATAATATAAAGTAAATAATCCATCACAATATTGTCCTTCCGATGCACCACTAAGAGTTTTGTGGACACATTTCCATACCTTTAATAGAACCCTTCCTCTGTCAAATTATCTTCTAAACAATTTCCTTCTGCAGACGATCCCATTTGATCTCATACTTTGAATGGAGCCTAATGCTGGCAAGCTATAAATCTTAGCTCAATTTTTTTGCCCTGTTTAACGGTCAGCTTTCTCTTCTCATACATATTCCTGCATCATCTTATTTTTGGTTTTTGGTCCTCTTTAACTTTTCATCCTTTCCACAATACCATTTCATCCCTTTATCTTCCTGGCTCAGGAAACAGTAATTTTCAATGTCTTTAGATGGTTACTTTTCCAATTATTTCCCTGGGTTTTTTTCTCCTCCCCTTCCTACCACCTAACCCATAAGCACAGACTTCTGGGTTTTTTATCTGTTTGGTTGGTTGGTTTTTTGTTGTGTTTTGTTTTTGTTTTGCTTCTTTCTATAGTCTAATGAGTACATCCACAGCCTTTGGAAGGACCTCACATATTTACGCTGTACGGATTGTCACAGTTCTGATCCACTATTCTGAGTCTTTAATTTCCTCCCAGGTACCTCTGTTTGGAGGCTGTTCCTCCTCCTTCAACTCCACAAGACCCAATTCTAAGCACACACCTAAGAACCTCTGCAAGCAAGCCCCATGTTTAAGAACTGATGCCACACAGTCCAAGTCCTGCTCACCTCTGCAGCAACAGGGCTTCAGATTTTTGGCTGGGAACACAGTTGGCCAGCTAAGGCAACATTTTTCTCTGCTGGCAAATCACAGACAATGGAATGGAGGCAGCAGGGGAGCCCCGGTCTCCACTCCGCGTTCCTTCTGCACTCAGGCTCGTAGGCAGCAGTGTGGAGGTGAGCCAGCCTTACCGCATGCCCCCTGGGAGCAGGGGGGTCACAGAAGAGCTAGGAAAGGAATCCCTGAACAGCCTGGGACCATTGGAATAGAGCCACTCTACCGCCCAGACATTTCCATGAAAGGGGACACTCCCTTTCCATCTCTCATAAGTCCCAGTAGAGGCCACCATCTCCGCATTTTGACTAACACGCCTGCAAAGCATAGGCGTTCAAACTCCGGACTCTACTCAGAACCCCGTTATCACAGGGTCACCACCGCCCCCAGTTATCAGGCCAGTCATCAGTCACAGTGGACGCCTGTGACTCATTCCTCCTCACCACTTCCCATATCTAGTCACATATCAAGTTCACACATCAATGTTCACGTTGGCTTATCAGCCATTCTTCCCTCGCAGGACCACCGCCTCATGCGATTCTTACCGCCTGCTGGGGGGCAGGAGCCTTGCGCCCCCAGGACCCACATCTGTTCTGGGACCAATGTCCTGTAAATGCTGCTTTTGTGCCCTTGTTCTGCTCTAACAAGCATTGAACAACCCCTTGCTTGTCTGCTCTACTTTTCATTGTCAAAAGGGTCAACTCTGACAAGAACATAAAAGCACCCAAAGAACCCTGAGACACCAATTCAGAAGAACCTATGCACACCTGTGTTCATAGCGGCACTATTTACAATAGCCAAGTGCTGGAAACAGCCTAAGTGCCCATCAGTGGATGATTGGATCAAAAAACTTTGGTACATATGCATAATGGAATTCTATATAGCAGAAAGAAAGAAGGAACTTGTACCCTTTGCAACAACATGGATGGAACTGGAGAGTATTATGCTTAGCGAAATAAGCCAGTCAGTGAAGGACAAATATCATATGATCTCACCCATTACGGGACAATAATGAGCAAAACTAACAACACACAAAACAGAACCAAGTATATGAATACAAGGAATAGGCCTTCAGTGGTCAGGGGGAACGGGGTTGGGGGGAGGGGGGAGGCAGAGGCAAGAAAGGGGAGCAGCTTAGACAAGAATCTAGTATAAAGGAACCATGGACATGGACAACAGGTGGGATTAACTTTTTTGGGAATGGGTGGGTGGGGAGGGGGACAGAGGGGAGCAAAAAGGGGATGAATGTAATACAACAACAATAAAATTTTTAAAAAATAAAAATAAAAAATAAAAGCACCGATCCTCTGGGATACTTTTCTTGGACACCCCCCACCTCACACCCAAGTCTTAGCAGGGCTGGCTTAGGACCTCGTTTTAAAACTCTACCTTGCCCAACTATAAGGTGCACACTATCAAACAATCATGGGGGTGATTCTCACTAAAATACAAAAGGTGCAGTACCTCTAGGCAGAGGCTGCCCTGCCGTGCACTCCAATCCCTGGTGCAGGGGTGGGGACATCTCAGGCATTCGATGAAGGTTTGCAGAATAGATGGGCCTGGTCTACATCATGCTGCTCACCTTAGAGCCCCCACCCCCAACACACACACACACACACACACACGGAACCTGCAAAAATGGATTCCCGCCCTTGGTGAAACACCAGAATCGCCCTCTTAAGTAAAGGTGTTTACCCTCCACTCAGAAAAGTGATTTTTCTCTAGGATGGGGTCCTGAAATAGCCTTAAAGAAGAAAACGCTACAGCTAATGTTGATGCAGACGTGGGAAGCACTAAAAAGGAAGTATTCAAATAATGAGTGACCTGTAATTTTCATAAGTAAACTCAAGTGAAGAATGAAAGGAACTTAGATAACTTCTCTCAGTCATGCCAAGACATAGGAGAGAACTGATGTGAACGCTGTGTATTACCTAAGTAACCAGAGCCACATTTAACTAATTCATCTGTCAACTCTAGTGTTTGTTACTCATTCAGAACTTGAAGAAAAGTACACATTTTATTTGTCACAAGGAATAGGAGGTAATTGAGCTCATGCATCCAGAGGCTCCGCATTAAATACCCAATAAACAGATGAACCCCGTTTCTTGCAGTTTCTTACCATCTGGTAAAATCATGCAGTAAAGAAAGAAACTAGATAACCCATTCGCTGTCTAAATACAGAACCCCAGCAAGGATTTTCTTCCCTCACTCCCAATCATGAAGAGCACACTGCCTTCCTCCGGAATGGCTTGGCACAGGCAGGCTTGCTGGAAACTGGGAATTAGATTAGAGGGATAAGTGTCCAGATTCAATAAGGCAAATCCTTCTCTGAGTAGGGTTAGATAAGAAGCGTCAGCTATGGAGATTAGGGGGAGGTAAATTCCAAAGCAGAACTACCCAATGTCAAAATTGCTATTTCCCACACAGAGAGTAGGTCACAAGGCATTAAACCAAGTGGTATACAAGCCAAGCAGAGACACAGCTGCCTACAGCAGCCAAGGATGCTCTAATGAGAAAGTAACATAAGAATATATAAGTGAACCATGAAAGGAAAAAAAAAAAAAAAAAGACAAGCAAGAGGCTTAAGAATGGAAGGGTATACAGACAGAGTATAAATCCCAGACTGAATTTCCAATGACTTATCCTGGGTGGAGGTGAGAGGTCTGTATTCCTGCCTGTGTCTTTGCCTAAATTAGCAGCTATGTAACTTCAGACAAGTCCTTTAACCAATGGACCTTGATTCCCTTACCTGCAGAATGTAGGTATCACCCATATGCAATACTCCCATAACTTGAGGCAACCCCGTATGGAACATGAAATATTCATAAAGTATAAAACATCTTGCAAATGCAAGGTGTTGATGTTAATTTACTGATCCAGTAACTAGCAGCTGTATTTTATCACATTGTGAACGTGGCTGAGCTTATTCCAACAAGCAGAAGACGAGCCATAATAGAAAGTGCTAATGAAGAAAGCAAATGACGTGTGCTGAATTCTGCAAAGAAGAGAGAACAATCCACCCAATGATGAACTGTCACCATGCAGCAAACTGACAAAATGCTGGTTCTCTAAGATCTCTTTAGATGTGCATACTGTTGGTCGTCAACCATTTTTCCCTTTGAAAAGATGTGGTCATCTCTAGATTTTTGATCCAATGAGAATCAGGAACCAAGAGCCTTCTTGGTACTGCCTGATACTGGGTTGCGAAAATAGCAAACATCTTAACATCTTAACTACTCTAGGCTTGAAAGTAAAGAATGCTTGTATGGGCTTTTGCAGAGCCAAAGGTTATCAGGGCTTTTTCCTCTTCTTCTTTTTTTTTCTTCTTAAGTCCACCCGCACTAGAAAGGAGGACTGCGGTCTTATTTACACTACCACCTTCTCCCAGTCCAATTATTGTTAAGCCTCAGGGCAGGGTGACCCGCCTCCCAGGCACCCCAGCGCATTCCAAGGCGTTGCAGACCGGAGGAGGCATTGACACTGACCATACCCAGATGTGCTATCTCCAGACTATCTGGTTGGCACCAGGCAATCCCGGCTACTTGGGCAGCCTCAGCACAATCTGGGAAACAAAACAGGTAGTTTGCTGACCGGTGAGATCTTTGACATCTCCCACTGATTAAGCAGCTACAAGTCCACCCTGGAAATAAAACACAGTCTGTTCCAGCAAGGTCTGCCTGCTTCTTAATGGGCTCCCCTCAAAACTTTCCTGGCATAGGTGGGAGCTACCTTGCTTTGGCAGACCAGCTTTTGAGTTGGAGTCAGCTTCGGAAGGTGACTCACAGGTCTGGGACTTGGTGAGGTTACTGGTAAGATCACTTTTTGTGTGCTCTCCCCATCTGCCATCCCCCCTCCACCCCCACTTGGTTGTCTTAATATAAATTTTCAGCTTCGCTTTTAAAAGCTGTCTCTCAGCCCTGGCTGGTGGCTCAGTGGATAAGGCACTGGCCTGCAAACCCAAAGGTCGCTGGTTCGATTCCCAGCCAGGGCACATGACCAGGTTGCAAGCCAGGTCTCCAGCCAGGTCTGTTGCTGGAGGCAGGTGAAAGGCAACCATACATTGATGTTTCTCTCTCTGTGTTTCTCTCCTTTTCTTTCTCCCTCCCAGCCCATCTGTCTCTAAAAATAACAAATAAAATCTTTAAAAAAAAAAAAAAAAAAAAGGAGTGCTATCCCTTGAAGCAATGAATAAACTGTTTCAATCTCTCCTGGCACCACCTTCTGGGTTCCCGTGTCTGTTCTTATTCAGTTCAAGTGCCTGACACTGGTTTCCTGGTTCCACATCCCAGTTTGTTCTAATTAATTAGAAGTGTGAGCTTCAGGTCAGTGCCAAGTAAGTCTGTGGAACAGTTTCTTACCAAATAAAAGCTATCCATCTGGTCCACCCTTGTTTTTGGATAATTCCTCCCTGTACCATCTTTTGCCATGCAATATACCATGCTAATCTCACTTTTGCATCAGAAATCAAAGCAGACCCAAAACAAGTCATTTGAGAAAAGCAACAGTGAATTGCATAAAAGTGATCGGATGGACTCTTTAAGAAAGATGTGCCCTCCATCCCTGATTCTGTGAAAGGTGCTCTCAAATAGAAAAGTGACATTTACCCAGCCTACAAAATCAGTCACATTCACCCAGCCTAGGGTTTGACTCTTCTGGATGTTAGTAAAATGCAGGCTATTAAAACAGAGGAGCAAAGCCACAGGCTCATTGGAAATAAGTTCAAGTTGGATCAAGTAATTAATCAGCCGATTGGCTTGGTGCCTATAATGGGTTCAAATCATATCTGCCAAAGTAACGGCTATTAAGTAGTAATTCACACAAGAAGAAGGCAAGGCTAAGAATGGAGAATTGCTGACAGATGTAAAACAATCTGGGGTGGACTGGAATTTCCACTCAGCCCTGCCTGACTGCAGGCTCACCTGCTGTCCCTGGCTCTAGTCCTTCAGTCACCCCTGACTCACACATACGTCTCACAGCACCCTTGACATAACAGAGCACCAAATACACCAAAAAAATCCACTAACAAAATATATGGAGTTTTTAAATATTTTTATTTAAAGGGATCAGTATCAAAGAATTAGAAATTCAATTCCTTATCAGAACACCTTCTTTCTTAGCCTACCCTGAAGCACTTAGGATAATCGTGACTAACAAAACCAAACCAAATATATATATATATATATATATATATATATATATATATATATATGTAAAGTGATTATAAATAAATGGATGAAGAAAGCATCACATGAGGTTATGTGTATTTCATTCAAATTTTCATTCTTATAGGTCGCGTTTCTAAATTTCACATTTCACTTTTTTAAAGCTTACAATACCATGGAATAAAAAGTTGGAAATAAACAGCACTAAGCTCTTAAAATAAAATGTTTTTCTAATTAAAACAAACTATCTTAAATACCCATCTCTCTCCACTTCATAAGCACAGAGACAACATACAGAGATGTTTAAAGTCCTTGAATTTAAAACAATACACAATCTTCTCTTTCATAGTCTTGGGACATAACATTTTGCCAGTTTTGTCATGTAGAATATATATTCGCAAGACATAACCTGGCCCGTCACCATTTGAAATATCTTGGTAATCGGAAAACAATGTTTCTCTGTCCAATAGCATCCAAGCTTGCTCAGCTGTATTTTTCTCTTCCAAATTCCTTCTCAAAATCTGGTTTTAGAGACCCAGCCTCTCTACAACTTTAATATTATGTTTTTAGCATTGAAAACTCACTGGGATCTCTTATAGACTAAGATTAGAAGTAAAGTGTTGGGAAAACATTAAATTATGGACCCTGAGAGCTTATTTGGAGATTCTCACAGGGGAGCGCAGCAACCCTTGACCAGCCCGCTCTTCTAGTTGGGCACGTCATCCTGCTTAACCCAGCGTGCAGCTTTGGGAGGGACACACATGGATCAGTGAGTGAGGAAAGGGACACCTGCCTAGCCAGCCAGATCAACTGAATCAACCCTGGTGGGCAAAGGGGTGACAGATGTCGCAGCCAGATCAGCCTCACATCCAAAACATTAAACTATGAATACAACATCAAAATGTTTCATGATGTTGCTAAATTTAGGTATCAAACGTGTCTATAGAATAGAAATATCAGCGCAATGTGTAATGTTAATGATCACAAATACAAGACATGACACAGATCAAATAGATATAGTGACTGACAACCCCAAATGAATAAGACTCCTATCGAGACCATTTTCACACTCATTATTATCATTTTATGACAACTATGTTTTGCAAGAACATTACTTGGCGTATGATAATAAAGGGCTTTCTGTTATGGATTTTTGTAATCACCACATAGAAACAAATGTGGTAGTAACTAATACGGTCCACACTTTACAGCTAACGTGACTTGTTCAAGGCCACATACTCACTGAGTTCACACTCCAAGTCATTCTCCTGAACCACTTCTACCCTGTATTAAGAGCATACACTGTGCCTCAGTATCCCCACTCTTGCTCAATCTTCTGTGTTATCATACACAGTTCAAGACAGATAAAACATAGAGTGAATACATTTATTTTTCAAATGATTAGCTAAAAAGCAAACCCTAGACCAAAATCCCTATCTGAAATTCTGCCTTATGTATTACACAATTTTGGGGAAAATATGAAAAATAAACAAGACCCAAAATAATTCCCATCCTTTGTAGTTCTAATACAACAAAATGCCAGTGATTAATTTAGATTTAAAAATGCCAGTGTTCTGAGAGAGAAATTAATATTCAGGAAATGAATGACCACTTAGCCTAAGTTTATTGACTAGAATTGCATAATAAACTTTTAATTATTCAGTGAATGGTTATCCAGTTTGTGGCCAGTTCAGGCATTCTGCTTTTCCTGCCTGCCAGCTATTAGCATGATGTTTCTTTCTGGCCCTTCTTAAGAGACAAGCATAATTTCTGGCTCAATCCCCTGAATATCATGGTGCTTTTAGCACCATGAAGAGATACAAGGGTGAAAATTGCTTTTCTTTTTTTTTTTTTTTTTAAGATTTTATTTATTATTTCCAGAGAGAGGGGAAGGGATAGAGGCAGAGAGGGAAAGAGACAGCAATGTATGGTTGCTTTTCACCTGCCTCCAGCTACTGATCTGGCTGGAGACCTGGCTTGCAACCTGGTTACATGGCCTGGCTGGGAATTGAACCAGTGACCTTTGGGTTCAAAGGCCGGCTCCTTATCCACTGTGCCACCAGCCAAGGCTGAAAACTGCTTTTGATCCTACCCCTTGGAGGAACACAGTTCCAGCTTTCTTGCAAGTCTCCAATCTATTTCTGGAAATGACATACTGACTAAGCAACTGGTGGATTTTCCAAAGACCTCCTAGTGTTTGGACATAAAAGAGAAACAAACATGGACTTGTCAGTGATCTAATTTATGATGCTCAGTTTTAGAGAATAAAAGTTTCAATATGTGACTTTAAGTCCTTAAAGACAAATAGATTTTTCTGCAGTGGTACCATTTTCAAGGGTGGTATGCTTAGCATTTTCCCTTCTTCAACAGTTCCATTTAAAGAAACTTACACTGTACCAAATAATCTGTCACATTCTCATCCAATAAGCCAAATCATTCTTTATTCATATCCCTAAAGAGGTCTTTAACTCTTTTGTCCCAAAGTATCAAGTTAGTGCTTTGCTTTTCAATAATTTTTCTAAAGTGGGTTCTGTTTCAAACAACTTTTACATACTGTTATTGAATTACAACTATAGTAAAGTGAAGAAAACTCAAGCATATACTCGCGTAATCATCACTTAAAAAAAATTCCTATACAAAACATTATGAGCCTCCTTGGAGGCTTCATTTATACCTTTTCCCTGTTGATACATGTCCCCAGAGTCCCATTCAAACCTGTATTGCCACAGATTGTGATTGCCTGATCTTGAACACCAAATAAATGGGCACATGCTGTTTATATTTGCCTGTGTGTATGAAATCCACCAGGATTGCTGAGTATAATGGTAGGTTATTGTTTTTCATTGCTGTATACTATTCCACTATGTGGTTATAACACCATTTATTTTTCCATTCTAATCACGATGGAGTATTTGGAATGTTTTCAGTTTTGAACTATGACAACTAGTACTACAAGAACTCTTACACATGTATCTTCTTGGACATATGAACTCATTTCTCTTGCAGGTACACCCCTGACGGCAAAACTACCGAAACTCTCAAACTTTGGTACTAACTAATGAAATGAACAAATCAAACTTGATGCTTTTCAATAATCTTCTTAGAAGTTTACAAACATAGTTGTGATAAAGGTATCAAATCTCAGAGCAAAATTACAGGATTAACTAAGTCGCCCAGGAGCCACTACACTAGTTGAATGTTTTTAGAAAGTGTTACACATGTCAATGGTGTCTAATACCACTTCTACGGAAACACAAGAAGGGCAGCTATGTTAACTAAGCTTGATATTTACGCAGAGAGTTTTAATCCCTTTATTTATGGCCAGTGGCTGAGAATTTAGAAGTGATGAGTGTAGAAACACACAGTGGTAGACATAAATTTAACTACTGAATAAAATTCCAACAGATAGCTACAATCATGCCCATACTATAGTCAGTTGCATAAAAATATTTATTTTTAAAAATATAACTAGTGAATAATATGACTATTGAATGGGTATTACTATTGAATAGATTTCTAACAGATAGCTAAAACATGTCAATACCACAGTCAGCTGCATAAAGATGTCTGATTAAAAGCAATCTTGAGTGATCGGTAAGTATACAGGCATCTTTGGAAAGTACTATGGAAAATGTTTATTTCTAGGTTGGATTTGTCCAGTCACTTCACACTGGGTCACTCCTAGAATCTGTGGACAATATAGTCACAGAAGACAAACTAAGCCAGATCAAAATAATCATGAAGTAATTCATCTTTTTTTAAAAAGACTCTTTCAGAAGTCAAAGTAAAGGCAATTTCAGAATCAGTGGCTGCTTGGGATTATGAACGTTGATTCCTCCCAGCTCAGCACTACTCTCTTCGATTTGGGGCAGTGAGAAAGCAAAGAGATTCAAGTCTCCTCCAGAATCCTACCTGGAAAACTAACTGAATGCTGACCTCTTCTTAAGGCCCAGCCTTGTTTTGCATCTCCCGGTCCTACCCACAGAGCTCAGGTACTGAACCCAGTGCTTCACGTAAAGTTAGCAGCCAACATGGCCTTGGAGAGTATGAACTCCATGTGGCATCTCTGGTTATCACACCGCTTCTATGAAATCCCCTTTTGTCACTGCACAATGACTCAAAATGAGGGGAAGCCACGTGTTCCAGTCTGTAAGTGATTCCATCCCAAGATAAAAGGCCAGCTGGAATAGTGAATTGGCCTATTTCTAAAACTTGCAAGAAGGGAAAGGCACCGAAAATGCAGAGTGTGACAAACAAATGCATAGTAACAATTCCCCAGGGCAGGAAACGGGTAATGGGAAGCAGCAGATACATGAAATGACATGTTCTCTTAACAGGGAAGAGCTAAGACCTCCAACAGCCGGTATGCACAGCTGAGCCCAGCCTGGCCTGGGTGCCAGTGAAGGGCTCTTGCAAAATCTCTGAACGTTTCTAACACTGATGGCAAACCATCTAATGATACCCGTTAATTACCAGCTCAAGAATCATCCATCAATGGAAACCATCAGCAGCATTAAAATAGATGGATTAACTCTCACTTCCAATCACATTGTGTTGTGGTATTATGATAGCAAAGGTTTTAGGATACCACCTGAGGACTTGAGATCTAACTCCTAGCCTCTTCCAAGCCTGGTCCACTTGTCTGAAAAATTGTGTCGCTCTCACCCTTGGCTACTTTTGGTAGAAGCAAAACTGAATTTGTGGAAGACATGGAAAGCAAGAGTCGCTTTCCACTTCCTAGTGGCAATCCCAAAGCAGCAAATGGAAAATAAAACCCCTAGGGGGATATTTCCTAGAATGGTTTCATTTATATAAGACCCTTTCAAAATGTCTAATGATTAGAAAACATCCCCTTCAACACTGGTCATGATCCCCTACCATGGATGTGTTACCGTATGTTAGGGTTCTGCCAGATTTTCCGAAGCTAAAACGTTCCTTCCTAAAGAGAATGATGATGTGCTGAGGGGAGAGAAAACCCCATTTTCAGATAGCCACCTGGAAGGAAATCATTCTTCTATCAATGGAACAAGAGAATGCCAAGAACTGAAGCCACGCGAGAAAGTCTTTGATTCTCAACAGAAGCTCATGCCTCTCATGATGAATCATTCGTGGACCAAATCTGCTTAAGCATGCACCATGAACCCACAAGTACATTCTAGACCAAAACAATGTCCTAGGCAGGAAGGAGAGGGAATCCACACATAATGTCACAGATATAAATAACGTAGGGTATTGTTTTTCCCCAAGAGAATGGACGAACACTCAGCAGTGACTAATAAATAAGCTGCCAAACTTTTGGAATGGAATTCTTTTTGCCATCCCAACTGCGATGCTGGGGGAAGGGAACGAAAGTACTGATGGATCCTTATTCTCAAAGGTATTACTTAATTTTAACCATCTGAAGACTGGAAAATCTTGAGGGTTCACCGATGCATAATTATAGGATATTTCATAAATCAATTATTGATCAAAGTGAAAAGATGCTTTTGAAAGGAAAGCAAATGAATATCACAGCGATTTTTTTTTAACTCTGTAAATTCATCTCAGATGAATATGGCCTGGAAGTCCCTTTAGTTAATTATGCAAGAATGACAGCCAGGCTTTGTTTATGGGGTTACCCTAGGACAGTAAGGTGTCACTCTTGACTGATTGCAATATCTCAGGCTTCCTCTACTCCTCCCTTTCCAATTTTTGAGTTAGAAGCCAGAAAACTAGTTAACTCAAGAAAGAGAATGGTTCATGTTTGCATAATTGGTTTGATGAAACATGAGTGGGGAATAAGGTCAGGAAGCCAGCTAATAAAGAAGAGAATAACCCCTTATTTTCTCAGAAGGACCCCAGGGAATACAAAAAAATTATACTCGTCTGATTCAACACCATTTCTAATTATAACCAATCGGCAGAGAGGTAGATATATCCATATCTTTTGGGTAACAAGAGAAAGTTATTCTTTGGAGAATAATTTTGGAGAATAATGATTATTCTCCAACAGCACAATTAGGGCAAGCATGACATAGGTCTCTTTGTGGTAGGATTAAAAACAAAAACAAAAAACCCGACATGCAAACTCAGACTGAATTTGGGCTTACAGAGACACAAACTGGAATCTTCACATACAATGCTCAAGCGCACTCACCCTTCCAAGGCCTCTTTCCCTTTTCTTCTACACTGGGTCTCCCCTTTTCTGGAAGGTCTCTACACACTTGATATCTTCTCCGGCAGAAGCTCTGCCCCGTGTGTAAAATTTCTTGGGCCCTCCTCACTTTTTTGTCCTCTTTTCAGGGGTCAGCGGGAAGAAGGTAAGGACCATGGCGAGAGTAGTGGGGAGGAGTGCCACCTGGTGGGGTTGTCAATGCAAAAAAAATTCAATCATTTGTTTGAATTTTTTCTGCCTTTTCCCCGCCACCTTCTCCCCTAAGAAAACCAGCTGACACTATGGGCTAATGAATGGTCTGACCGAAATGAATAAAAAGGAATAAACCAAGTGTCGCAGCTGTCAATTCATTAAAAATACGTTATTAATTAAAAGCACCCAGGGGTGGGAGGAGGAATTCATGCAATTCTACCCCTTACCCACCTCTCTCTTATCCACCCGAAAGGCTGAACCACACACACCCCAGGCTTTAAGGAAACTATGAACTACACAGACTGTCCCCAGTAGGTATCACAACAGTTGTCAGAAGCCCATTTCCACAGCCCCAGGTCACTGGAATGGCCTACTTGGATTGCAGGGTAGGGAAGTGATCCATGTGTGAGGTTTAAGAGGATCTGCTTCCTGTTTCTGCTTCTTTGTATGAAAATACAGAACGAGGAGGGCTGTAACAGTGTGGTATTGCCCCGAAGTAGTAAGGGAATTTGGGCCCTATTCCCCCCAACATTATGTTATTGAACTTTTCAGAACAAGCAACGTCTTTTCAAATGTCAACCCCTCTGTGAACCTTAGCATGAGTCTTCAGACAGATGAGGCATTAATCCCCACTTCAAAAGACTTTCGTGTAGTTAGAAAAGTCAGTAAAATAATTTTAACAAGAGTAGTCATTTCCCATGTTTTGCAAAGGAAACTTAAAAAAGAAGATAGAGCCCTGGCTGGTAGCACAATGGATAAAGTGCTGGCCTGCGAACCCAAAGGTCACTGGTTGAATTCCCAGCCAGGGCACATAACCAGGTTGCAAGCCAGGTCTCCAGCCAGGTCCATGGCTGGAGGCAGGTGAAAGGCAACCATACATTGATGTCTCTCTCCCTTTCTTCCTCCCCCCACCCTTCCTCTCTCTCTAAAAATAATGAATAAAATCTTTTAAATAAATTTTTTTTAAATTTTAAGCACCTAGAAAGGCTTTGAAGAATGAGATGTTTTTTTAAAGAAGAAACTCAGAAGAATAAAAACCTGATAAATTTGACAAGAGAATTTATTACTGACCACTATTTCTGCTCTTGAAGGCATTTGTTGAATCATATCACACCAAAGAGTATCACCTCACATCGACTCGGTTCTAGTAGAAAATCTCTCAATAAACAGTGCCTTAAGTCGGAAAATGCAACCCACCAAACCAGCTCACTTATTCTTTTAACTCAACTGGGTAATGTGTAACCACTCCGAGACCCTCTTGATGTCACTCTGTACTGCACAGCTGTGTCTCAAACGTCTACACCTTCACACCTCTATTCAGAAGCTCTTTTTCCTCCTACTTATGTGCACTATTCTAATTTAGCCAGTAGTCTATTTTTGCTTTTTTTTTTTAATTGTATTGTTGTTGTATTACATCCATCCCCTTTTTGCTCCCCTCTGTCCCCCTCCCCACCCACCCAAGGTCAATCCCATCTGTTGTCCATGTCCATGGTGCTTTTTTATTTTTTAATGAATGTCGTATATGTTACACTAACACCAGTTCCCTTCTCATTTCAATGCTTGCATCACCAAAACATTCAGGACAAACCAACCACCTTGCCATTTAAATATTTTCCTCAGGCCTGTTTCATAATGATCCGATTTTTTAAATAAAACCAAGCTTCATCCATACCTGAGAGAAAAATGGAGAAATCATTCTAATTTTCGAAAAGGGGAAATTTGTTTAGGTCTTTTACTTGGCTGCATTGTATTGTTTTTGCTTTCAAAAGATTTAATATGGCCCTGGCTGGTGTGGCTCAGTGGACTGAGTGCCAGCCTGTGAGCCAAAGAGTCGCCAGTTCAGTTCCCAGTCAGGGCACCTGCCTGGGTTGTGGGACATTTGGGGTGCACAAGAGATGCAACCACACATTGATGTTTCTCTCCCTCTTTCTCCCTCCCTTCCCTTCTCCCTAAAAATAAATAAATAAAAAGTGTTTTCAAAGACTTAATATGGAATGCCAAAGGACAGCCTAACGAAAGCTTTCTGTTTTGTTTTGCAGATGGGAATTCTCTACCTGCTCCCTGTGTAGCAATATTCAAAAGGAAGTTTTTACAAAAGTTTTCACTTACCAGAAAAAGAACAAAAAAAAAAAAAAAAAGGAAAGAAGCAGCCAAGTCTGTCTGGCATCATAGGGGAACATTGCAACCTTACTTTCAAAGAAAAAAAAATGTTACTTTTGTCTTCCCTTGCCAATTGAAAGGATGGCGACTACTCAAAGCCAATTTTTTATGGAGCCCTACGACGCTCTAGGTCATAAAAGAAAGGCTGATAATCTAAAAGGCACGTAGCTTCAGATGGAGCCCAACTCAAATTCTAGCTTCTAGTGTTGCTTGAAGAACATGCTAGTTTCAATTCTTTGGCACCAGAAAAAAGCAGGAGAAATTCCATCCAAATTATGAAAAACGTTACTTATACCAGTAATTGATTAAAGTATACAAAACTGGAGTAAAAAGGGCCTCAAGTAAAAACACCAACACTATTATATATAAAAAGCACTAAAAAATCAAAGGTATTTTGTATTAGACTTAGAGTTAAGAAACTATCTAGAATGACCTGTTTATGCTGTAGGAAAACATTTAATGACATTAGGCTCCATGTGGTGAAATACACTACATATAAAGATTGCCAAATGGATCAATTAAAGAAAATCCTTGCTTACATTCCTCCTAACATCATCTCAGAACACAAGGATTTTTATGGCTTTACAAAAAAAAAAGAAAGAAAGAAAGAAAAAAAAAAAACAAAACTCTGGACAGCCTTAGCTAACCTTAGCTGCTTCTTGCTCATTTTTCTTTCTGTTTCCATTTCAAGTTCATTTATACTACTGATATTTTCTTTCTCACTAGTTTTAGGTAGCAAGGTTTATACTACACATTATTAAAATGTATGCTAAAACTTGATTTTTTTAAGTCTCTTTTCCTACCCTAGCTAAAACTTGTCAATTATAGGCAATTCATTTCTAATCCTGGCACACACAACGTCATATAAAACAATTCAATACAACCACCAAATGCAAGTTTCTTTGTGTGTGTATGTGTGTGTGTGTGTGTGTGTGTGCGCGCGCGTGTGTGGCTAAACATACATTTAAAAAAAACAGTACAATGGTTTTATAATTAGCAGTAAATTAAGTCTTGCTTCTTCTATGAAGGCATCATTAACTGTGCCATCAAAATATCAACAGATTTTGGTCTTCACTCTGAGAGGTCAGTTTGCAAGAGAACATGAAATATTACATACAAGAGACAGGAAGAGAGAGACAAGAAACTAAAGAAGGGACCAGAATTTAATTTGCACACTGAAAATTAGGTTCAATAATGCAAACCTCCACCACAGGTGTCTGTCTGTTCCATATGTACGTTGAAAAATCACAGAGACTCAGATTTTGCTTTCGGTTCTCTTTCATATATGAGGATTCAACAGAGCAAAAATGCTTTGGAGATTTTGTTGGAAAAGTCAATAAACCAGTTTATAGTCAAAATTAAACCAACAATGGACATAACTTTCATAAATAGCACATCTCTTTTCCAGGGGATTCTGTACAAGAACATTCTAGATGGTTTTCTAGAAAAGTTTGGTTGTATTTCCAAGGCCCATATTCCTAAAGAGAAAAATCACAACCCATATACCATCAGTCTCTTCTTCAAAAGTAAAGAGAAAAGATATCAATTTCTCCTTCAGAGGTTAATGGAACCTATAAAGTCTATAAAACTATATTGTTCTGTAAGTTTAAAAAAGTGGGTTGGGGGGAGGGGGTGGCAGAGGCAAGTAAGGGGAGCAGCTTAGACAAGAACCTAGTATAAAGGAACCATGGACATGGACAACAGGTGGGATTGACTTTGGGGGGAATGGGTAGGTGGGGAGGGGGACAGAGGGAAGCAAAAAGGGGATGGATGTAATACAACAACAATAAAATTTTTTTTAAAAAGTGTACACTTTTGACAATATATTTTTAGGATGGGGAAAGGTTTATCTTATAAGTCTTTAAGCTTGAAAAAATATTTATCTGGCATATTATAGTCTGACATCATGATTATTTTATGGGTAACTAAAGCTACCAGAAAAAAATATTTGCTTCCTCTTAAGAAAAATAGACTTTTATTGGTAAATACATGAATGAGTAGATCAAGAGTTGGAATTCTTAGTGAAATTCAAACAGCTGTACCATTTTTCTCATTCCCAACAGCGATGCATAGGAGCTCCTATTTCTACACAACATGTGGTATTAGATTGTGATTTTTGGTGTTCACTTCCCTAATGCTAATAATGTTGAGCAGCTTTTCATGTGCTTATTAAACAGTGGCACATTTGAAGAGATGTCAATTAAGATTCTTTGCTCATTTTTCAATCAGGATATTTTGTTGTTGAGTTGTAAAAGTTTATTATATATTCAGAATATTAACCCATAATCAGGTGTGATTTGCATACATATATTCTCAGATTCTGTGGATCTTTCTTATGTTCTTGATAGGATTTTTGCACCACAATATTGCTCATCTTGATGTTGTCCAACTTAACCTATTTCTTTCTTTTGTTGTATGTGCTTTTGGGGTCATATCTTAAACCACTGCCTAGCCTAAGGTCATGAACATTTACTCCTATGTTTTCTTCTGAGTTTTATTGTTTTAACACTTACATTCAAGTCTATGTTAACTTTTGTTCACAGTATGAGGCGGAAGTACAAATTCACATTTTATGTGAATATAGTGTTCAGAACCATATATTGAAAAGACTTTTCCTTTGCCCTTAAAATGTGTTTATACTGTTGTCAAAAATTAATAAACCATTAACAGAAATATTTACTTCAAACTCTTAATTCTATTCCAGAGATGAATTATATCTATCTATATGCCAGCACCACACTGTCTTGATTACTATATCTTTGTAACAACTTTGAAATCAGAACTATGAGTCCTCCAACTCTATTTTTCTTTGTGGTTGCTCCAGGAATTAACAATGTGCAGATTTATGTTGACTTTATTCCAGAAATATAGAAATCTTACTCTACTATAGCTCCTTTCGCATTCTGCCTTTTTATGCTATTACTGTTAATACATACTGTGTATCATTTATATATGGTATAATGTGTTATAAATATTATCTATATAATCTTATGTCTTTTACAGAAGTTGACAGAGCAGAAAATATAGTTGCTAAGTTTGTTGAATTAACCTTTTTATTTATCCTTTATTGTTCTCTTCATTTCTTCCTATGGATTTAAATTATCATATGGTATATGTAATTTCCTTCCGCTAGTACAGCTTTGTTTCCTACCAGTCTCCTTGGCTCTGTTATTCTCAAATATATTTTTGCAGTTGGTTTTAAAGTCAGTCAAACAAAGAAGGAAGAAATATCCATTTATATTATCTTTTGTGTAGATAAAATTATGTTTATTGGCGCTTTTTTTGTGCACATGATTTCATGTTACTGTGTGATATCATTTCTTTTCAGCCTGCAAAACTTCTTTAGTATTTCTTGAATATCTGTATCTTAGCAATGAATTCTCTCAGTTTGATTTTCTGTGAATGCCTTTATTTCACCTTCATTTATGAAAAATTGCTTTGCTACATACAAGATTTTGAGTAAATCACTTTCATGTTCAGCATTTGAGTATAAGCATCCCATGGCCTCTTTGCCTCTGTTCATTCTAACTCTGCTGTTAATATTTGGTGGGGTTTCCTTGTATGCTGAGATATTTTTCTCTTACTGCTTTCAAGATATTTTTCCTTTATCTTTGACTGTCAACAGTTTGACTAAAATATAAACAGATTTGGATCTCTTCCTGTTTACCTATTTAAAGTTCATTAAACTTAGATGCACACATTAATATTTCTCATCAAATTTGGGGAGTTTTCAGCCATTATAACTTCAGATATATTTCTGTACTTTTTGTGTAGTATCTCTTCTTCTGATACTCACAGTTCATATGCACTGATCATGTAATGGGATCCACATTTGTCTGAGTTTCTGATGTTTTTCGTTTTTCTATTTTACATACATGAAATAGAACAAGTGTATGTTTTGGTTTGAAGTTAAAACATTTTTTAAAAAAAACTAGAGTCATATATAAGAACATTAATTTTTCTCCTAAGTCTTAAATCTGTATCCTTACGTAACTGGAATTATTTTTCAGCTTGGATCACACTGAAGTACACTGTGAACAAGGTGACACTATCACTTTATTCACAGTGTACTTCAGTGTCAACCATGTAAGTCCATAAGAAATAAAGTTCTCCTTTGCGCTGGGATCATCAAAAATCCTGTTGCTGTCCATGGTAAAAAAACCAACTTTTGCCAAGTCGACAAAACCAAACTCAAGTCTAATTTATATCTACATTCAATTCTCACTCATACGTCCAGTGAGACAAAACTAAAGACTTTTTTTCTAGGAGGATGAGAAGGAAACACGTCTGGCCGAGGAAAATGAATACCAATAGTCTACATTCACATTCCTGAAATTGCAGGAGCTTCCTGCTCCAACACTGACTGATTTATTATGCTTTTAAATAAGATGCAAGGGAATCTTTGCATGCAGTTATTTTCAAAATTCTTCCTTTAATCCTCTCCACATATGCAAACAAAATAAATTATTCAAGGCCCAGTTCAAATACATATAGCCTCTCACCCTAAGTCCAGTCAACATGCTCTATCCAAGTCGGAATGACCCACAGCACCTACTGCAGAAGAATCAGTTAATTATCAAAATACTGTCTCTCATAGATGCTCTGTCATAATTAGCCCTCTAGGAAACTCTGTGCCCTACCTGGAATAGGGTTTCTTTTCCTTGCTGTACTCTGCTGAAAGGGATAAACCCTGGTCCCATCAGACCAAGAAAGGAGTGCGACCCTGAAAGCAATCGGTGTTCCCTCTCTCTTTAGTCTTGCTCTCTGCGTAGCCCCTCTACTCCATATATTAGCAGAATTGAGAAAAACACATGCCTATCCTCTGCTCCAGATAGAACTGAAGATTCCAGACATGACCAAAATCTTTCCTCAACTGTTTTTGCAAGAATGAGTTTTAGTGTTCAAATAATCATAATAAGGAATGAACCTTCAATGAACTTTCCAAACAACCCTTTCTTCAATGCCTGTGTCTCATGATAAACAGGACATCAGAGCTATTAAAAATCAATGTGCCTTTATATATATACAACCCAACAGAATATTAACATCAATGTATAAATATCAAGTCCAAAAGAATTAACCTTCAACATCATGACTAAATTTTGTGCAATTCCAGCATGCAATTAATCAAATATAACTTTCTGAATATAAGCTACCAAGGTCAAAAATCATTAGCATAATTATACTTCCTTCTTATTGTGCTATTAAGTTTTATTTTTAAGCCATTTACTTATAAGTATAAAGATAATATCTTGGCTAAAAAATTTTTTTAATAGAGGCTATTATTATTGCATTGTTTGAATTGATTGGGTATGTTCTACATATAGTTATAGGAATAGCATCTTCAAAAAATAATAAATCTTTTAACATCTAAAACAAATCCAGATTCCAGAAAACCTATGTTTGTCTAATTATAGCTTTGAGTTTTGATGTGGTTTTCTATGTAAATATATTTTTAAGGCTTGCAATAGGAATGTATTCTATTAAAAACAGATGTTATTCTAAAAGTTCCAGAGCACCAAATGTTTATTATGTATTCCCAAAACAAATCTAAATTGTATTATTATAAGATATTTGATGCTTCAGACATTATTGTCTTCAGTCTAAAAGTCAAATATAACTGTTCAAATCAACTAAATTCACCCTTACCAGCTACAACAGGAAAAATGAACACCAACATATGAAAAATTAAACTTCTTCTCAGATTATAACTCATTACCTATTGATTATATAAAACATTTTTAACTTAAAAATAAATATTTCCAATCAATAAAAGTAAAACAGAGATCTACCAGTAAAATATACACCTCTTTTCCCTTTTCAGGCCAACCACTATTTGAAGCAAACAATACTTGAAAAACAGCACACACATTTTCCCAATACCCCAAAAGACTGGGAAGAATTATTTAACAGTGATTGCTATTTCATGTACAAATATTTGGAGGTATTACATTATACATGCCCTTATAGAAACATTTGAATAACAAATGCTTCTTTTCCTATTTTTAGTTTAGAAAACACACACAAAAAGGCCTTTTTTACGGGTCAGGTTAAGCAAACACAATGGAAAGGCTGAACAGGATACCAAATGTCTTAATTCCTTAACTATTACATCTGTACTAAGTGGGAATTCTAAGAATTCCTTTTATTACCTCCCCTCATAATAAATAGCAGATTCAAATATCTATTTTCCTCATCATACTTCCAGAGGCTGAAGCCCAAGAACTATTTAACTATCATGAATTGTTTTTCTCCCCCATTCTGTGGGCAAAGCATTTTAACAGAACAGAAAAAAAAAACCTGGAAGAGTTTCATTTACATTGCATTAAATAGGTGTACAAATATCAGGTATGTGTTTCAGAAGCAACACCATTTCTTCTTATTCATTCCTGTTAATGTCTATCTGCAAATTTATGCTGTGGGTAGTGGGTTCCCCTACAGACTTTTTAAACATGACTAGACATTACGTACTTAAGGCATATTTTACAGAGATGGTACCTTTCTCTGAACTGGGGGGAATCAAACCTGACATTTAGTGAGGTTTAACCTCAGTGGCTGTATGCCTACAGCTCCTATTTAACTACCACACAAATAAATGGCTCTCATTCTTGCTGCTTACAAAAACTCATGCATCTACAGCTCACATTACTCAGATAAGTTTTACTTAACTGAGCAAGTGAGTTTGGTGGCATCATCATTTATGTATTTATAAGAATCTGTCAGAAGTTTTTTAAAATGTCTTTACATACAATTTCATAAGTATAACTACAGTCATTTAACTACTGAAAATATATGTAACTCAATACAAGCGTAAATTCTTTATAGAAAGTATGTATTCTGTAGATAGCTAGAACAACTGGGAGCTTGGCACCAGACCAGCTCCTGCTAGCCAGGAGGCTCTACAGGCAATGCGCAGGCCCACCCTGACTCCAACCCACCTGCCAAACCTTCTACACAGAGACCACTTTTATTACACAGCTACTTTTTCAAGTTTGAGAGCGACAGCTATTTCACTGAATTCACAGGAGCAAATAGAAAGTCAAATAAAATGGGGAGACAGATGAAAATGCCTCAAATGAAGAAAGAAAACAACTCTGATGAAATGAAGGGTAAGTCGTTTGCCTCATAAAGAATTCAAAGAATGGATCATAAGGATGCTCAATAATATCTTGAGAAGAGAACAGAGGAACTCTGAGAGCCTTTCCATAAAGAGTCAGAAAATATAATTAAGAACCAATCATAGGTGATGCATACAATCACCACCATGAAAAATATACTAGGTGGAATCGATAGCAAATCTGTTCATATGGGAGAGCGGATTAGTGACCTGGAAGACTGAATAGTGGAAATCATCCATCAGAGCAGTAAAATGTAAAAAGAATTTTGTACAAAGAGGTTAGTAAAAGGGACCAAAAAATAATGAGTGGCACGTGATAAACAAAGATAACATGCCTTGTGGTTTCCATGATGATTATTACCGTTGTCATCTTCATAATTCCCCTGATTATAACGAGTATTGATGCTGATGCTGCTACTGCTGGGGTTAAACTTAGTCTTTATTTGAACACAAAAATCTCCTGAAGTAACAGAATCATTACACATGTTAATAATCACTCAGTTATCCTGGCAATAAAGAGGAGATTGAGCTAAATGTTCACTAGCTCTTGAGTAATCCTTAAAAATAAGCAAGCTTGGCCCTGGCTGGTGGCTCAGTGGATAAGGTGCCAGCCTGTGAATCCAAAGGTTGCTGGTTCAATTCCCAGCCAGGGCACATGGTCAGGTTGTAACCATGCAAGCCAAGTCTCCAGCCAGGTCCTTGGCTGGAGGCAGGTAAAGGGCAGCCATGCATTGATGCTTCTCTCCCTCTCTGCCTCTTTCCCTTCCCCTCTCTCTAAAAATGATGAATAAAATCTTAAAAAAAAAAAAAAAAAAAAAAAAAAAAACCAAGTTCATATGGGAATTGATGTTGAAACACTGACCACATAGGAGATTGTTCAATTTTCCTCTTGATTCCTTAATAGATGGGCTTGTTGTTGTTATCAGGTTGATATTTAATTCTGATATAAGTATCAAACTCATTTGGTTAAGGAGAACTTGGCCACAGCATACTCGGATAAACTCCCATGTACCTTCTCAGCTAATCTTCTTGTGGTTTTAATATAATTCAAAATAAAAGAAGGTGAACTAAAAAGTCATCCCAGAACTTCAATACATGTTCCATGAGAAAAAAAAATAGTAAAATGCTTTGTGATAAGTTTTTTGGAGGAAAAAAGCACTTGGAAATACAAGATAGTCAGGAATAATACTCATTTAGGTGTCCACAGAGTAACCTCCTTTCTCTTAATGTCAAAGGGCAAGGTGCACAGATCAGGAATCTTCTGGTATCACAATAAAAATGTCTTTTCTGAAAGAGTTAAAACAGCAGAGGCGCCTCATGAAATGCCAGCACATTTGACCACTGCCTAACTTTCAAAGAGCCAGAGCACAGATAAATGATTTGGCTATTTTTAGACATTGAAAGAAAAACAGAATTTCTAGGTTCCACTGTACTTAAAAACGGCTGAAAATACTTCCTTAAACATGTGCCACAGCATGGAAGGTTATGAATTTCACTGGAAATGAATCATGAGGTACCAAAATGTCTGCACATACAATCCGTATGCATTTCCCATAAAGGCAGGAAGGATTTGCATGCATGCTGAGACAACATTTTCCTTCAACGAAATGTTAAATGTCTCAAGTAGATGGAACGGATAGGTTTTTCTTCCAAATACAACGAAGTTAAATAAGAGGTGGTTTCTTCAGCCATATATCACTTGGAAGCAGAATTTTCCTCTCCAGCGTACAGGGAAATATACTTTATCCCTCCAAAAGCAGAACTAAAATGCAGGGCTCAGAAGCAAGGCCCAGGCCCACAAGCACCTACCAAGCTCATCTGGAGTCACGGTGGAGATGATGCCTGAGTCCTGCTTGCAGCTGAAGGTAAACAGTAGCCTCACCCTCAGTTGTGTCCATGATGATACTGGCAAAGTCTGTCATGCCCCGTTTATGAAACGTCTGATTATGAACTGTCTTAATGAAGGAGTTCAGTCATGTTTAGATATTGTTTAACAGATGCACTGTTCATAGGTGAAGAGCTCAGCCCATGCCAACCAGCTGAATTTGACATTTTGATGAGTTAGATTTAAACTTTACCTTATTTATTTTTTATATGTATTAATTGATTTTGAGAGAGAGAAAGGAAGGGAGAGAGGGGGGGAAGAAATGTCAACTTGTTATTCTGCGTTTTTTATGTATTCACTGGTTGATTCTTGTATGTGTCCTGATCAGGGATCGAAACCTGCAACCTTAGCGTATTGGGATGATGCTCTAACCAGCCAGGGCCAAGTCTTATTTTAGCAAGCTGAAAACTGAATACTGTGTCAAATAAATCAGGAAATCCTACAGCCTCAAGCAACATAGGAGGCAGTTTCCTCTTCTGAGTTCACTTAGAAGAATAAAGTAGTGCCCTGGCTGGTATGGCTCAGTGGATTGAGTGCCAGCCTGTGAACCAAAGGGTTACTGGTTTGATTCCCAGTCAGGGCACCTGCCTGGGTTCCCCGTCGGGGGTGGGAGGGAGTAGAAGAGGCAACCACAGTTATGTTTCTCTCCCTTTCTTTCTCCCTCCTTTCCCCTCTCTCTAAAAATAAATAAATAAAATCTTTTTGAAAAAAGATAAGAATGAAATGGTGATGGGAGGTGGAAAGGGCATGGTTTGTTTTTCTGAGTATTTGGTCCCTGGATAAGAGGCATCCCATGTTTCATCTGCCCATTCCTCAAGTGCCAATCATGGCTGCCACCCATCCTCCCATCTCTGATATGATTCATGAGAAGAGAGCAATGACTTAGCCTAAGTGTGCTATATGCCAATATACCATGAAGATGACTTTTAAAATATCTACCTCTTTCAGAGAACATGTGGTTTTCCATTTATCTTTAGCCCCCTTACCACTGCCATCTCGGGCAAACTATTACGATATGGATGATGTTCTGGTTTTTCATATTTACTGGGCTAGTCACTGACTTTTTATACAGCCCTCCTCTCTCGGTCAGCTGGTTTATTTGTGAAACAAATATTTATTCAGTGCCTACAATGTGCCAGGTGCTGTCTAGTTCACCAGAACCACTGACCTA
Organism: Noctilio leporinus; assembly: GCA_004026585.1. NCBI lineage: Eukaryota > Metazoa > Chordata > Mammalia > Chiroptera > Noctilionidae > Noctilio > Noctilio leporinus. The sequence continues at coordinate 90,069 of PVIW01006092.1, forward strand.
AGGTCACCACAAGCCACCAGCTGCAATGTTTTTAAATGGCTGTGAAAAGTTCAACTGCATGATACTTGGGTTGGCATCATTATCCAATCAATAGAAAGGCCTGGGGTGAGCCTGCCCACTCACCTCACTAGGAGCTCCAGGGCTCTAGCTTTCCCATCCAACGCACCCCACTGTTGAGTGGGAGCTGCCTGCTTGGAAATACATATCAATGGGAACAACTCTGGGGCATTTATCTAGCTACAACTTTCAGGTCAGAGGCTGAAATATAAGGAATCATCCCATTCAGTACCGTTCATCTGGGGAGACTGTGCTAGGGAAACACTGGACACTTGGGGCTTCATGTCTCTCTCTCGCCCCAAAACACTGAGCTGCTGGCCATTCTCTTATCTCCATGTACTGCCCTACCTGCCTAAGAATGTTAAGAAATGTAGCCATTCCCTAGTCAGAGTAAGGGACCAAAAGCAACACCTTCTATCTGGAGCTCATTCTAATATGCTATTGTTATACTTTCCTGAATGACACTCTTGGGATGCTTACAGTATCATTTCATGATCAAGTCCCCTGAGCAGATCACTTGAAAATGTTGTTTGAGAATATTTTTCTCCAATGGTACTGATCAATCTTTTCATGATTCAGGTAACACAGGATAGATCAAAGGATGGGACAGAATGAATGGAGAGACTGGAACTGCCTACAAGATTTTCTTCCCTATGTCAAGTCCAGTGAGATTCTTTAGCGGGGTTTGACAGAGTATCTGCTTCAATTATAACACATCAAAACACTAAACCCATCAACCAGTTATGAACTACTGGGCTTCTGGCTTGTTTCTCTTAGCCCACTCTTTCTTTTGTAAGATTATTTGTTAATCTATTCCGATACTCTCCCTCATTCACGTGTTCTCCAGTTCTATCCTCTAATATCTGCTAAAGGGCTTTATATAGCCCAGGAACCGATTTCAAAGCTTCTTCTAATGAAAATTCACACTTACACTCAAAACACTGTCCAATTTTAGAAAACACGCAAGTACTCACTTGTTTAGCCTTGGTCTTTGTAATGGTGTCAGAAATGGGCTTCTTCCTTTCCTTCACAGCTGTTTTAGAAAACAATTCCTCAAATTCATGACAATCGATGGAGGGTTCTTCAATTTTTTCCCAAATAAGTGAAGCACTGGAGTCTCTAAAGTTAAGCAAAACGCCAACTGAAAAAGCCATCAAACTGAACTATGATAGTGCGGTTAAGCATAAACATAAAGGAGGGAGGGACAAAAAGAAGGGAAGAGGGAAAGGTGGGCGGAAAGCAGTCAAGAAGGAAGGAAGCACTGACAGAAGAAACAGAGGCAAACAGGGGAAAGGAAGAGGAAAAAAGAAAGAATACTTTTTCTTTCAGGCTGCCATTTCTTCAATCAACTTGGTAAGAAAGTTAAAATATCATCAATGTAGAACGAAACCTTTGCCTAGGAAGACTCATTCCCAGGAATTCTCCATGATCAAGTCAGTGAATAAAAACAAAAGAAAAAGGAAACCCTCTCAGCACGGGCAATAAAGGTAGGAAATGCTTGATATCTTGACTCATCAGCATGGTACATTATCTCTGGGTTAAAAAGAAATCAGGCAGTTCCCTCCATCTCCCTATACTTCCCATCACATCTTTGCCACTTGGCTTCACAGCGGCTACAGATGCAGGTGGTACCACCTACAAAGGGCAGATCCATTTAGAAACAACAACAACAAAATAACATCATGTATTATATCTGGATAAACTTTGCTTGGGGCATGGTTTAAAATGATGCATCAACATATATAAGTAAATAGTAAGTACATAGAGAATGAATAACAAAGAAGGAAATAAATAGATTCTTCCCCCCAATACGATTCAGTAGAGAAAAAAAATTAATATAAGAAATGAGCTCAAGCCTCATGAATATCCTGCTTCTCAATCCATGCCACATCACACAAACAAAATTCAAAAAATCATGGACAGGGCATGTTTCATTGTCCCACTGGAGCACCCCACAGCCATGTGTCATGTCCCAGGGATCAGAGGACACAAGCCATGGAAAACTTGTGGATAAGCAATAATGCCACCAGGAGCTAGGGGGAAGTATTCTTTCATAAATACCATTTGCAACTATGACTTTGACTTCACAATCTTCTGTAAAGTAGCCAATCTTCTGTAAAAGTAGCATAAAATTCTCAAAGGGAAATCATTTCACACCTAGCGTATGGATATATGTATTTTTGTGTCTCACATTGGTGTACAGAAAAATAGGACTATACCCAAAGAAACCTGAAACACCAATTCAGAAGAACTTATGCACCCCTATGTTCATAGCACTGCTATTTACAATAACCAAGAGCTGGAAACAGCCTAAGTGCCCATCAGTGGATGAGTGGATCAAAAAACTGTGGTACATTTACACAATGGAATATTATGCAGAAAAAGAAAGAAGGAATTCCTACCTTTTGCCATAGCATGGTTGAAGCTGGAGAGTATTATGCTTAGTGAAATAAGCCAGGCAGCAAAAGACAAATGCCATATGATCTCACCTAATACAAGAAACTAATGAACAAAACAGACAAGCAGAATGGAACCAGAGACATGGAAACTAGAAGCAGAATGACAGTGGCCAGAGGGTTGGAGGGAGCGGAAAAGAGGGGGGAAAGAAGGGGAAGGGTTTAGTCCAGGAGCTAGTCTGAATGACCCATGGACATGGACAATGAGGTGGGGACTGACTGCGGGAGAGGGGACAGGGTGGGTGGGGCAGGGAAAAGCAATAGAGGGAAAATGAAACAATTGTAATACAACAATAAATTAATAAAGCATGCAATAGTAAAACAAGGCTATGGCTTCAAAATGATGCAAACATATCCTCAAGAGTTAGTTTGTCTATGGATTTGATTTACATCAAATCCGAGTGAGGTTCCATGCCTAGTCAGTAAAGCATGAATGCTAAGGAAAATATATCCTTCTATCTTTAGAAGATCAATCAGTAACTACTTAGGTATCTGTACATCTTATGCCTTGATACATACACATCATTTTCATTTTATCCTTTTGATACTTGCAGATAAAAGTAAAAATTTAAATAATAGATCATTTCACTAAATATTTTAGAGCAATACTTAAAAACACCTTAGGTTGTAATTTTCCTGAGTGACATGGAAAAATGTGTCCCTTGGATGGACAAACTGTGCAAAGACGAGCTCCCATTCAGGTTACCTTTTACTGTGCAGTTGAATTCTCGTCCAGTACAGAGGCTTCATTGGCCGACAAGGCTCTATGGGCTGCTTCCTAGTCCCTTTGTCCTGGTTCATCCCTAATCCAAACCAGCCAGTTGGCATGGGCGGGGGAAGAAATCCACACCCTTGTGGTGTTGGTAAAGTGCTGCTCCCAGTGTGGGGGGCGGATGGAGGGCCAGATCCAGGAAGCAGAGCAGGTGGGGGCGGGGGTGGGGGAATGCCTGGTCCAGGACCAGGAGGTAGAGCTGGGGCAGGTGGAATGCCCACACCTGGCAACGGAGGAGGTGGGGGTATTCCCACTCCAGG